>JACSZP010024833.1:0-11863 GCA_016161895.1 Pinna nobilis
CATATAAATTATATAAATCATCTAAAACACCAACTTTCACCTTAAATTCAACAAAAAATATGCACACACACATATATACACATGTATAATAGTGAACAACTGATATCACAAAAACATTTTTCTGTGTATAAAAAGAAATTGAATAATTGTTTGACACACATTTGAAATACATAAACTGATCTCTGTATATACAAATTGTGGTTAATACACTCATTAATAAGAGAGAAGAAACATTACAACAATTATGATTGACCTCTATTAGACGCAAACACATAAATTATAGTTAAGCAATTTCACCAATACTGGCAGTTAATTATTAAATACAAGTAAAACTAAACCTTGAATAACTGACTTGACTGTACAGGGGAAAAAAATCAATTTTTAAAATAGTTGTAATTTTGTTGTCTTTTGTTGTCCAGTATGGGCATAACCATACCATTATGTTTTAGCAAAATATATGCCACATATGGCTGTTGTATGACTTTGGATACTTGGTATCGATTCCACCAAGATGGTCGATTGTTTGTTCTAATTTGCAGACTTGTATAAGTTAGTATATTTGTCACTCGAAATCCAGACCAATCCGTAATTAGAGAACAACTCGGAAGTTTACTCAAAGAAATTTTAGAAATTAACCCATTCACCCCTGAATACACATTTGGGCTTGCTTAAATCATTAATATAAGGAAGAATCCACAAGATTGCAGGGGTGAAAGGGTTAAAAGTGGTGGTTCAATCTTCAAATGAGATGGACACAAAGGTTAATCGGGATTATAGCGCAATGTTCACCTGAAGTTAATTCCATTAATATAGTGGTTCCTCTTTCTCTTTTGTTTGATATCTAATATAATGCTATATCTAAGAGAATGATAATGAATAGATTTAATGCTAAAAGCAAATGATCCCATTCTAAAACTGATACTATTGAGTCAGAAACCAATGAAGATTGTGTAGTTGAACTGTCATAAACAAAATATTGTATCCCTGATGATTTAACTCGAGCAGTTTGTTGTAGAAGCACTAAAGCTAAGGATAGCTTTCTTAGTTTAAAAGTGAGTAAATACACCCTAGTGTTGTTAAACAAAGAAGTATTAATGTGCACAAGAGCAGAATATTAGCACTGTTGAACCAGTTTGAATTTACCAGAATATCATAATTTATCAGAGGTTCTGCAAGTGTGCTAAATATTTGTTCGTCAGGTTTAGCGGCTTTTGCCATTTTCTTCAATCTAAAGTATAATTTTTGATCAGCGACAATTCTGTCTTTGAAGGAGTATATAGTCATCCACAGATTCCTCCGGCAGTTGTTTCAAATTGAGAATATTAATATCAAAAATATTTTTATCCGGAGAAAACCGTTTGAAAAATGCAGTTTTAAGAGTGTCAATTGAAGATTTAAAAAAAAGTGTGTGTTAAATGTAAATACCATTGTTGCGCAACGTCCTCTAAATAAAAAGGAAATGCGGCTAACTCAGCCGCTTCTGACAAGCTATGGTATGAAATAAATTGCATGAAAAGAGACCGCCATTGTTGCGCAGATTGTTTTTGTGGTGCAAACTTAACTAGTTTTAATAAATTTGGCATATGTGAAGCCTGAATTACTGAAGGTCTAGGTGCTGTTGCACCGTTAACAAAGGAATAGTTAGAATGATCAGAAGTAGTAAATAAATTACTTGGTAACTGTGGTCCAAGCCGGCTGTCTGGTTGTCTTTGTCTTGGTGTATCTTCCATGGTTGCCGTGTCCTCGTCACGTGCAGGTGGCACAATGGTCACTGGGGACTTTTCCACCGTCTGCCCGGAAGGAAATAACCCGCGGAATGTGTCCTTGTCCGCCATGCCGCTTATATTCTGGTTCCTCAGCTCCATGATCGGTTCGGATTCTCCACCAATTATTGTATTATTGTTTGTGAGGTTGTTGTTTCGTCCTTGTGTTCTGGTTTCTATTGAGCGTAAGCTTTCTATTTCAGCTCGTGGTATTTGCTTGCTTAGCTGCGACAGGGAATGTATTCGCCAATACCAAAGGTTTTCCGGCTTTAAAAACGAATAAACGTGGAAACGGTTAGAGAATAATCTTTTATTATGGATAAAGCGCAACTACTCAGTTACATGCACATAAATATACATCGATACACAATTAATAAAGTTTAACAAAACAACTTGAAATAAAGTAATATTTGTAAATTTACACAATTATACCAAATCATCTTAATCATCATATAAATTATATAAATCATCTAAAACACCAACTTTCACCTTAAATTCGAGATAGAATTTCTTACAGAGTTTTACAAATAACTAGAATTAAATAATGAAACTCACCTTTAAAAACGAATAAACGTGGAAAGGTTTAGAGAAGAATCTTTTATTATGGATATACCGCAACTACTGAATAAAATTTCGATTCTCGCTTTTATAACATCAGCGGTATCCACGTCAACAATGTTTTGTTTATCTCTAAACAGTTTCCAACTTTTAATTCTAATTCTATTTACTATAAACATTAAAGGTTATAGTAATTGTTTAACATAACGTAATCATTATCAGATAACTTTATGTGACATTCTATTCAATTTTAAAGTCGCTAAACATTCAAGTAATAATTACACAATATGAATTAGCTAACTACAATCTTACTACACCAGGTGACCGGTACAGAATTGATTGTTTTATTAATCTTAAACCTTTGTTCACCTTTATCAATATGCAGCATTCCAACATTTATAACTACGATGAAATATGCAATATTCTGCTGCGTATATGCATGCTATATTCCGATATGAATAATCAAATAATTTACAAAAATGTATCTGTTAAATTAACTTTTTACATATTACTTATTACATATATATATATATGTATGCACATAACATGTATCTCAAAAACATATTACTTTAATTTTACTTGAAAGTTTTTGATAGAAAAAGTCACCGAATGTCTCTGCATACGGTAAAAACATATCCATTTTGAAAATGTCCAAGCACAATTGGAAATAACAGAGATGATACAAATTCTTCAATTTCGTTTAAAAACATTTGTAACACAACAAAAAGAATACAAGGCAGTAAACAAATTTTAATTGTAAAATTTTGAATAAGACTCGCGGTTCACAATTATTTCAGAATATAAGATCGTATAGTGGTTTTTGTTCGTTCTGTTAATTTATAAAGTCCTTAACTTTTAAAAGTCCTGAGGCTCACAAGGTCCTAATCCACTCTTGAATAGTTTTTGCTAAATTGGTTTACGAGTTAATGCTGATCTGCTGGAAAATGGTCAAACATGCCGTTTTATGGAAAGTTCCAGTCCGGCCCAAACTTCATCGTTTCTCCAATCAGATTTCCATTCTCGAATCGTGACACAGCTTCTACTCTTCCTTTTCCCATCATCCATTTTTATTGCTTTTATTATTGAGGTACTAACTTTTTAGATACCCCCAGGCTACTGGTCATCTAGTGCCAAACATGGTTCTAACTTTCTATAAGGTAACCATGTACTGGTCGTTGTCGAGTTGTACTGATCACCTATTTGTTTACTTAGTTCAATGCCCTTAGGCGCTGCTGTATTTGTATGTGTACATGTAGTTCCATGTCCTTGGCATGTTAGTGGCTGCCAGGTACTAATTGTGTTACACATTTTCAGAATGCAGCACATCTTGAATCCGTAAAAAAAGTTACAGATATCCAAACGCAATTGGAATATGCATAGAAGTGACATGGAAAAATTCTTCACTTTCGTGGAAAAAAAGTTCCGAACACAACACATCTGGAAATTCATAAATAAAGTAACAATTATCCAAACGCAATTGGAAATGATTTGAAAACATTGACACACTTGCAGATGATTTGAAAGTATCTAGATGAAATATGCACACCTTATTTAAGATTTTCAAGCGCACATGCGTGTCGTGCACATATATTTCTTCTTTTTTTACGGTAATGAAAGTTCCTTGTCCAGGTAGAAAACGAAATCGACTAGGATGTTGATGGAATATCACTCCTGGCTTTCTTTTAGGGCAGGGTATACAGTTTCGGCTGGCATGATACGATGCCGTTTCCTGCGATTGCCGGGAAGTAGAATTGTTTTCCTGTTGGAACAGTGTTCACTGTCGTAGATACAACATTCCTCTGTAGTAATGCTGCACTTTCCCCATTGTTGCGTTTACATTTTGAGGCATTTTTCTTAATTTTCTTACAATTAAAAAATACTACTATACTCACTATTATAACATTGGTACTACCTAGACCAGATGACTAGGGAATAATATATTTTTCGTTCATGGTAAAGAAAGAATCATCATTAAATGTATTTATCGATATGGTATAGCTTTGTGTGTACCCGTGGTTATTAAAAACTCCAACTTCAGACGTCTTGAACAATTTATTACAGTTGACTTTATATCAGATGTTACAAAGTTTAAAATACATCTGCAAATGATAATGTTAACCCATGCCGCCGGCCTTTTGGGCCCTTGGCAGGGTTCGCCGAAGACTCAGTCGCTCTGTCTATCGGACTCTCTCTCTCCCTGTCTGTGAATGAGTGCATATGCTTTCAAGGGGGGGGGGGGGTATTTTATATTCAAGCCTAGCTCAATTAAATGTACTAATTGGGTTATACAACTAGGAACATATTTAAGATAGATGGAAAGATAAGTAAGGTCGGCTTTGTCCGTCTGTAGCTACAGGGAATATATCTACCATATTGCATGTTATCAAATGACTGTTACATGTACTGGTCAGTTATCTGATGCAGTGTTGTACTACAATGTAAACATGCAACATAAACTTACATGCATATAGACCGACTAATTAAAGATGAGAATAACTAGAATTGTGGCATTTAGCTTCCCTACAGGCGTTTTTCATTAACAAGGTCTCTTATGTATATACTAATAATGCCACATCGAGTCTATGTCGTCCATAAGAGCTTTCAATGGATAATCTTTTATGTTTTTTAGCTTATTAGGAATTTTAACATTTGTAAAATTAGGAAAATGTTCGACACTAAAATGAATATCTAAATGTTTAGGAAGGTCAAGTATTAAACTTACTGTCTTAGTTTGCTTTTTGTAATATGGCAACAGTGTTAAGTGGCTACTATATGCTGCACAACCTAAAGGAATGTTAACTAGATGTAGTGGGGGTTTAATCAACATGGTGTTAGTGAATTCGTTTTTGGATTCACAAACTAGTGAAAATTTTAGTTGTAAATTTGTTGCCACAACCCAAATACCATCGTTTATGTAGTTTGCTAAAGGTAATTGAGTATTTGGTATCACTACTGTGACACAATATTTTTGAATATTAATTTTGTTATCAGTAAACAAAGCTATAATACAGTGTTTGCTTAAATTAATTGGATAGACTGGTGATTGTACCTGACAAAAATTATAAAAAGGATTTGAACAAGTGGCTAATTCCAAATGATCAAGAAATATGTATTTGGTTTGCTCAGTATTTACACCAATGGCACTGCTTTCTAAATTATATTTCGCTACCAGATTACAAGCCTCACATGTATCTTTCGAAGAAGCAATTTTGTCAGATGGAATAGACATGGGAACAGGAAGGTTTATAACTTTGTAAATATTAAATTTGCTCTTTGAGTCCATAAGAGGAACATTTATCACTATAATTAATTGCTTACTGTCCATAAGTGTGGAACAATGCAAAAATTGATAGTAATTCCATAAATTAGTATGTGGGTCCTGGGGTAATTCAAAAGAAGATGGAAGGTGAGACTGAATTTTTAATAGTGTCACGTAATCTAGAAGGGGTAATGGTACTTGGTGCCAAATGACCTAAAGACAACATATTCAGTTGTAATTTTAAATGTTGAATATGTGAGATGCCTTCTTCAAGGATAATTCTCACTTGATTAACAAAGGATGAAGTATGTGCAAATGAAAAAGAAAAATACCAAGTATTTGCCAAATTCTTTTGAAACATATTTTGTGTTCGAGCATATGAGGTTTGCCATGCTTGTAGCGTGTCTATAAGAGAATTAATTTTCTTTCGATTTTGTTGGACGTCAAAACGAGTAGCATTAAGAATTGTTAAACTTTGAGAGACAACATGAATGACTTGTTTTTGATTTCTTTCAATTTTATGAATATTTGATCGAATTGCTGAGAGATCACTTTCTGAAGCAGTGCCAAATAAAAAACTTAAAGCATTACCAATGAACGGGAGTAAGGATCGTTTATTTCTATGTAGTGTTCTATAATCATTAAGTAAGGTTAGCAGAGTATTATGTTCTAAAAAAATGATTTTAATGATGTATTTGTTCGAAAATTAAAGGTTCTTCTGGAAATGATGTTTTGTTTCTTGCATTTTCAACTAACTCAGAGGCTTCTTTTATGCTATCCCTTACTATATCTAAAAACTTTTGATAGTCATCAAAGTTGATGGCATATGAAATAAGCCATTGCGATCGAGTTAAGATTAGTCCTTTATGTGGTATAACTTCGTGTGTAGTTGTTCCATGGTCGTTAAAAACTCCAGTAACAATATAAAGTGTCTTTAACAGTTTATTGTAGCTGAAGAAAGAACATTATAAGCAGCAACAGCAAATAACATTGCTAACCCATGCCGCTGACCTTTTGGGCCCTTGGCAGGGTTAGCCTAAGTCTCACTCACGCAGCAGCAGTAGTGGTGGCGGTGTGTGTGTGTTTAGGAGTGTGTGTGTGTATATACTCTACATGATATGACCTAATGATAAAAATCTAAAGTACTTAGCCTACATGAGTGCTTGTGTATATACAAGAAATATAATGTCACACTCTCCCCTTTCTTATTTAAGATATAAAATTGATCAAATTTTAGATTTTGAAGATAGCATAGTTACCTAATCTATATATGTGTATATGATGCTGCAACATTCACTCACACCATACCCGTCCCTTTCTTACTAAGAGTTTACAAATTAATATATCAATGTCTCCAATAAGACATTCACTTATTTAAACAGAGAAATTTAATGAAAGTATATATCTGGAACAATGAATATCAACACTTTGATGATAAAAAGTCACTTGAGACAAAACTTCACCATGTTGATGTATTATCATAAAATGTTTCTAAATATGGTAAAAAACATATCCGTTTTGAAATTAAAATGTCACATATGACGATAAACTTGAAAATTATGATACATTGGTTATTTTACAGAACCAATATCTACCAGAACTGAAACAGTTAATAAGTAACAGTTAATAAATGTTTTTGTTGATGATATTCCTTTGGGATATGAATGACATCCAAATATTCTTCTCGTTTGTTGAAAAACACAACTGAAAGTATGTTAACAGAATTACGTTCATGTCCAAACGCAACTGGAATATCCATGAAAACAATATTGAAAAGTCTTCACTTTCGTCGAAAGCGGTTTCGGAACACAGCACATCTGGAAATACGTAGATTAAGTAACAGCTAAAATCCAAACGCAATCGGAAACGAGTTTGAAACATCAACACATGTTTAGGTGATTCGAAAGTATCCAAACACAATTGGAAATAAAGAATTCGAAATTATCAAAACACAATTGGAAACAAAAGATTCCAGTGTACTTTTATAAAATCATTTAAAAGTTTACCTTTTCCATGTAAATTTTCGAACATGGACGCTTTAGTTAGATATGTTAAACAGTACAAAATGAGATATTTATGATAATTAATGGTAAAAGAAGTTAAAACTATCTAATCATAACAAAATTCATAACTTATTTCAATACTTGTAAATTAAATTAAGTCTTAATTTGACCTAGGCCGGATCTTATTCCATTTATACTACCTAGTCGTAACAAGTATCAATTATGAAAAAAAATATCTCTGCATATGGTCATTGTGACATTAAGACTTATGCAATTCATATATCGTAATAAAAGATAGCAACAAAAACATAATACTATATAAAAAAAATAATTTTATTTGTTGTGAATCGATTTAAAAATATTAATAGCAATATGTATATTTATTGACTTATTCAATTATTCTTAACTCATTTTAACTTATTCCTCACAGAGTGAATAAGAATACAAAAAGAATGCACTTGCAATTTACGGAAACTTCATCTGGCGCTGGAGAGCTCTGTAGTATAATAGTGGTCACTTCCAAACAGAGTACAAGAACAAGTCCGTTCGGTGTTATAGATTTATTATTGGTCCTGGCCCTCTCGCTCTGCAGCTCTGGTGTCTGGCGGTGTGTGTGTCCGAGTGTGTGAGTGTCTCTAACTAATCCTTTAAATACTAAAGGACCCTGCCCATCTGTCATTTGTATTACACAGTTATTAAAATAACTGTGTCACGATATATCAAAGATGATCATGCATGGCCAGGTGACGAATGGCCATAGGGCAGTGATTTAATGCAGGTCCATCTTGTTATACAAGAAGTATTGCATAACGGACAGGCAAGTTATATTCTTATGGTCACGATATGAGTGAAAGATAATGTAACATATGTTTTTATATGTACAATTATGATTTTTATGATTTGGAGCTATTCAATTACCCAAGGAAGTATGTGAGTACCGTGACTGAATTATGCAACTAATTGAGGTATACAAATTCCTAGACTAATAGTAGTACAGTTGCCTGAGTTATGATATATTGGCAATATTTCGCCACACTCGCCCCTTTCTTATTTAAAATATAAAATTGGTGGAATTTTAGATTTTGTGAATTTGTGCATGTTTTTGCTGCAAACTTTCATTCTCCACACTCGCCCCTTTCTTACTTAAAGTTTACAAATCAATATACAATGAACATGTACATTATCAATGTCTAAAATAAGACATTCACTTGAATTAAATAACTAAATTAAACAGAGAAATTGAATGAAATTATGAACAATGAATATCAACAAAATTTTATCATGTTGATATATTATACAATGTCTCTGGATATTGTAAATAACATATCCGTTTTGTAATTAAAATGTCACTAAAGACGATGCACTTGAAAATTATGATATTTTACAGGACTAATATCTCCACAAACTGGAAACAGTTAATAGATAATAATTAATAAATGTTATTATTGATGTTATTCCTTCGGAATGTGAATATCATCCAAATATTTTTTCGTTTGTTGCAAAAACACAACTGAAAGTATATTACTAAAATGTTCATGTCCAAACACAATTGGAATTACCATGAAACAATATTGAAATTGCTGGAACCCAGCACATCTGGAAATACGTTGATATCCAAACACAGCATTGAAAGTTTGTTCTTTGTCCAGGAAGGAGTAAAAAATATCGGTGATAAAGTTGAAATATGTAGATAAAATATGTTGATGTTATATCACTCCTGGTTTTCTTCTAATATTCCTTGCATGTTGGAAATTGAAGGAGAATATGACGGAAACTGCTCTTTGTATTGTAAAGTGCATTCCTATCTTCATCATCGTTAGTAGCAGGTACTTCGCACTGTCTCTAACCCTGGTCTTTTCTTTGTCACGGCGCCAGTCAATTTTAGGAATGTTCCTTTATGTGGTGTTATAATCTCGTTCAGTTGTTGTTACTTCTCGTTGTTATTGTAGTTGGTAATATTAGTTGATAATAACTCCAACGTCCTTTTCATATTTTACAATTTATTATACAGTACTAGATGAAGATGAGTACAACCAACATCAGCAAATAACAGAAGCATGGCATGCTTTTCTATGTCATGCATCCATTGTTCAATTTTTTTGCGGTTACCGTCAAACAATTTATTTGAGCACCATGTTGTGTTCGATAGGGTGTTTTTGTGTTTAGCTTCTTCTAACTGCGAAAGTGGTTTAATGCAGGTCCATCTTGTTATACAAGAAGTATTGCATAACGAAAAGGCAAGTTAGATTCTTATGGTCACGATATGAGTGAAAGATAATGTGACATATGTTCTTAAATGTACATTTATGATTTTTATGATTTGGAGCTATTCAATTACCCAAGGAAGTATGTGAGTACCGTGACTAAATTATGCAACTAATTGAGGTATACAAATTCCTAGACTAATAGTAGTACAGTTGCCTGAGTTATGATATTTTGGCAATATTTCGCCACAGCTCCTGGTAATAATTGTGGCAGAAGTAAAGTCGGCTTCATCATCGTTTTTAGTAGGTAGGCTACTTCGCATTGTGTCCAACCCTGGTCTTTTTCTTCATCACGGCACCAATCAATGAAATAATAGTCCTTTATGCGGTATAACTTCGTGTTTAGTTGTTCCAGTATGCCTCACAGAGTGAATAAGAATACAAAAAGAATGCACTTACAATACGGAGCAAAACATTTCCTCTTTGTCGAAATCTTCCATACAGTTGATAGAAATGGCCAAGTCTTAGTAATCGTACTAATGGTGTTCTTCACGTTGTTTCCGCAACCCTGGTTTTTTCGTCGTCATGGCGCCAATCAACGAAGGATTAGTCCTTTATGTGGTCATTGTCATGGTCATTGTGTCATTAAGACTTATGCAATTTATATATCTTAATAAAAGATAGCAACAAAAAGTGCTATTAGAAAAACATACTACTTTATAAAAAAAATTTTTTTTAATTTATTTGTTGTGAATCGATATAAACATATTATTAGCAATATATATTTATTGACTTATCTAATTAATCTTAACTCATTTTAACTTATGCCTCACAGAGTGAATAAGTACAAGTATACAAAAAGAATGTATTGACAATACGGAGCAAAACATTTCCTCTTTGTCGAAATCCTCCATACAGTTGATAGAAATCTGGCGCTGGAGAGCTCCTGGTAATAATTGTGGCAGAAGTAAAGTCGGCTTCATGATCGTTTTTAGTAGGTAAGCTACTTCGCATTGTGTCCAACCCTGGTCTTTTTCTTCGTCACGGCACCAATCAATGAAAGAATAGTCCTTTATGCGGTATAACTTCGTGTTTAGTTGTTCCAGTATGCCTCACAGAGTGAATAAGAATACAAAGAGAATGCACTTACAATACGGAGCAAAATATTTCCTCTTTGTCGAAATCCTCTATACAGTTGATAGAAATTGCCAAGTCTTAGTAATCGTACTAATGGTGTTCTTCACGTTGTTTCCGCAACCCTGGTCATCACGGCGCCTGTGGATGTGTCCTTAGTGTGGTATAACGGTGGTCACTTCCAAACAGAGTACAAGAACAAGTCCGTTCGGTGATATAGATTTATTAATGGTCCTGGCCCTCTTGCTCTGCAGCTATGGTGTCTGGCGTTGTGTGTATCCGAGTGTGAGAGTGCGTGTGTTATTCAGTTCTTCAAGTTGTACCGTCCACTGGTACCCTGATAATAATGACAGCAACTCTAACTGTGTTTTAGGCGGTTTTTATTCGTTTCCATTGTCTATTTACAGCACTGGATCCAATTGAATAATGCTAATGTGATAATGCTAACCCATACCGCCGGCCTTTTGGGTCCTTGGCAGGGTTAGCTGCTGTTCGAAGAGTTGGTGTGCTTCTCTCGTCTTAGAAGATGAATCCCTCTTCTCTCATATATCCAAAACAGTTGTCCTTATATACGAAAAGTTATAAAAGAGTTTTTGTCACACTAGGAAGAAGCGTCATACATGTCAAAACTCATGTACGATGTAACACAAGAAGAAGAAGATAAGGCAGTAAACAATTTTTAATTATGAACTTTGAAATTCAACTCGCGGTTCACAATTGGATATTAGATCGTATAGTGGTTTCTTAACTTTTGTAAGTCCAGACGTCCTGAGATTCACAAAGTCCACGCTTGAATCTTTTCGGCTCAATCGGTCTTCGAGTTAATGCTGATCTGCCGAAAAATAGTCAAACATCATATTTTATTGAAGGTCCTGATCCGGCCCACAACTCCATCATTGATCCAATCAGATTTCCATTCTCGAAGAGCGACACAGCTTCTCC
>JACSZP010024834.1:0-27305 GCA_016161895.1 Pinna nobilis
TGTGTGTGTGTGTGTGTGTGTGTGTGTGTGTGTGTGTGTGTGTAAATTCAAGGGTATATGCTATAAAATGAGATATGGCAGGGGGTCTGTTAATTCAGTTTATTTGTGTAGGGAAAGAGAGGTTGAAGAGCATTTAAAGAGGACATATTTTGCGTCCTTTTGACATTCTAGGGAAACTTAAACTTATTTATATATCATTTAGCATCAAGAGCATTAACAATGAAAGCGTTAATATTTATGTCTGCGTATTGTTTTAATTTATTGTAGTAAATTCCATCGGACACTGTGAACATTTTATAAAATATATACTTGAAAAATTCCAATAGCTTTACATCCGCCGCAGCATAACTTTATTATACCCTTACCATCAGACGTGAACTCTTTACTAAATTTATTCAAGAACAACCCATGCTTGATTCTTTTTTATCTATGATCTCTGTTATGTAAAAGAGTAGATGTATTCACGTGGACACCGTCAAATGTTCATAAAAACAAACTATTCGTAGCATCCGAAATGAATATTTGCAAATTTAGCATTTCCAAAATCATAAGCAGAGTTTACAAGCAATATGACTTGATGATATCTATACAGCTTACCACAAAGCTTAAGAGCTCCGAGTTTAACATGAAATCTTACCACACTCATTGAATTAACTCATTGACCATTGATATTTCAATGAAGTATCCGGCTTAATATAGGCATCAGGGGCAACAAGTTAATATAATATGTTATTTCAATCATACTTTATAACCATATTTCGTAAGCTAACATTGATGGTCATATGTGAATCAGGAGAGCATAAATTGTAAGGTGATTATTCAGATATCCTGTGCACTAGATTCCCCCGTTGGAGAGGTTTTCATGTTGGCAAGTTATAACAATTTGGACCTTGTTGTGCTTGTTTTTGATAAAAAAAAGTTTGCTTTATTATACAATAAAAGAAGTTTAAAGTGTTTTCTCGACATCCATCGGATTTCCTTACTTTTTTCTTGACCATTTCAAGATTTTATCATTGAAAATGAAATGAGATTATCGATTTGCACTCTCAAGGAAAATTGGAAATTCAGAAGCTTTAGATAAGTTTGAAACCGAAAAAAGCCAAAACAAAAGAAAACAATAACAACAATCCAAGCCCAGCTAATTTTTGCGACAGAAAATATCATCTTGTCTTGTTTTGTTTTATTGGATCATATATTGGTTACAATTAACATGATATATCTCAGTTATTGATTTTATTTTGTTTTCAAGTTTTGTAGAATTAGACAGCCATATGACAAAAATCTTCCGAATTTGGACACCATGTGTCGAACTCTCGACGTTAGACGATTGGCTTTTTTCTTGATTGCTTATCGATCGAAAGTGAGAACAGTTATAGTCCATCGTCAAAAGTACCATATATATAGTATAGATATATTTCAAAAGAACAAAAGCTTACAAGTGATTAGCAAAAGTATTTATTTGAAATGTTCGTTTTATCATCATGGAAATGCGCTTTCCCGTTTTGGCATTCTAGTACGTTACTATCGATAAATCATTTTTTTTATATCCAAGTTTCTCAGCCTTCATATCGACGATCTTTCTCTCTAGGTCTTGACGCGTTCTTTTGAATTTTGCTCAAGTTCGTAAGGATTTGTTCTGACAAAGTATTTTTATTTCCTCCTTGACTTTTGGTTTCTACAGGTAGTTGTAAAATTCTTTTAGACCTCATACATGTATTTAACAAAAGCAATTACATACGTTATCCGCGGCCTACAAAACTAAAGTATATATAAATGCATATATAATTTGAAAATAATTTTACTAAAGACTTAAAATAGTGGTTAGATAGAGAGCTAAGATTAATGTTGCTTGGGTTGCCTCGAATGAATGATGCATTTAGAATAGACTGCCCAATCCCATTTTAATTGATTGAAATAAAAAAGATTGAAATAAATGTGGTAATGAGGTTATTCCACTGCTAGACAAAAAGACTAGCGTCCGCATCTAAATTTGAATTGCAAACGTAACAAGGGATGTTCGATAATTCCAGTTCTAATAAACACAGGTTGAGGAATAATAAAGGTCTCAACGTGGAAAACGATTGCAGATCCCTAACAGGATGGGACCATGTGTCCTGAAAAATTCAGCGTCCACCATTGGCATGACACACCCGTCGCAAATGTTCCATGGAAACCCTACGAGAGCGGTAAGTGGCGATTCGGTCGAAAAAGTCAATTACTTTTAATCTACCTAACATAAGGTAGTCATTTTGAATGGCCATGCTCAAGGATATCATCCAGCATCCTACAAAGGGGAATCTCATATTGTTTAAGAGATTCACCGTCTCGACGATAAAACTTCTGTAGTGCCATTTCCAATCGTTCTACAACGTATCCCTGTGTGCATAGTTTATTGCCAAGTCGTCTAGCTATAATCTTTCTATTTCACCGGAAAAGATTGCAATGCGCACGGAAGAATGTGCGTTGTTTAACATCAGGGCACCAGTTTGGTACCGTTCCATTCGGAATTCGCGGCTATTTTTGGTTTTGGGATTTTTATTCAAAATTTGTATGATTGGACAATCGAATATTCCCTGAACATTATTCACTTTTACAAATACAACTTACCATCCTTCTGTTTTACACATTCTGGCAGAATGACGCCAACCCTCTTGTTCTATCTCAAACCATTTTCAAACATTATCCAGGAGAAACAAAGCCTTCAAGAAAGCTAGTGGTGAAATAGAATGGGAAAAACACGACATACTCGTACATATCGTTATTAGACATATTTGGCTGATAAACGAATACAGATTCAAGTTTTTAATGTTATGTGATGAGTGTATGAAATAGAGATTACACAACAAGTTGGGATTGATTATCATGTTTATCCAACTCGAGTTAGTAAATTTTCAAAGTTTCAGAGCGCGAGCTTTAGCGAGCGTTTTGAGACTTTGAAAATTATCTAACGAGAGTAGGATAAACATAATAATCAATCCAAATGAGTTGTGTAATTTGTTTCTACAATAACACTATACTATTTTGCAAATCAAAGTATTGAAAACGTCAAAAAGAATTTTTCTTCAATTCCAGCCATAATGTAAGCCCACTCAATGTATTGTGACGTCAGATATATAGATAACGTCAATTGATGGCGTCATAATTGAATTTCCTGAGGTATCAGCCAATCCAAACGCTCGGAAGACGTTAACCACGTGTGGTTAATCGATTATATTTAATCAACCGCAGCCTCGATTATACAGCCGTTTTATAATGGTTAAACTACGCGTGTTATGGTAGAAACTTGAGTTATTGATTAATCATCTAATGTGCGACCTCTTTAAAATTATTTGCTGTTTTGGAGCTGTTGTTATTTCACTTTTGTCGAACTCTTCAACACATATCAAGAAGAAACCAAATGCTAGTGAACGTTTTCAAACTTTTGGGCAATGTTAGTTATGATTAGGGTGATATGGTGCGTAGAAGGGTTCTTTAACATATCGACACCTACTGTAACAAGAGGTCCAGTTTTAAGTACATGGGGTCCACAATCTGATTTGTTATAAGATGCTCATATAGTCCTTCACCGGCACTATGAGGCATAGTGTCTTGGAGGGGTCGTTGAAAAAAACCCAAAGCAACAACAATAAATAATAACAATAAATAAACACAATATAACTTGAAAACTGAAAGAAAATTGCCAAATTTAATTTTTCTTCAATATTTAACACTCCACTTACAAATTCCTATTTAGAATTATTTTGGGTCAAATTTACAGAAGTTAAAAGGCCTAAAAGAGACCTATTGGTCTAAGTGTACACATGCTGTTTGAGTATAAATGTTTTGTGAAAGTATGGATTAAAATGTTCAGGTTTATCGAAGAAACAAAGACCTTATTGTGTGCGATCATTTTCTGTGTATCTGGAAATTTCGATTTTTCTGAAATGTTTTATCCTCACTTTGAAGAATCAATACAGTAATGTATATGTTGAATAGAATTTTCAATATCACCCCGAACAACGTATAGCTTGATTTATCTTAAATATTTATCCAATATTAAATTCCGCGGCCGACAAGGCATCTACAAACATAGATCAATACTGTTTCAGAGTTTCAATTTATATTCTGAATAATTTATAAAGATAGATATAGCTGAAACAAAACTGTATCGTAGTAATCAATTTTTTTCTTTGATAACCTATCCTTTCAGGCATACGCATAATCGGAAACAGGTAGATATCGATTTGCTTCAGTGTCTTGTCGGAGTGTTAAAAGATCAACGGCAGATCGAATCAAAGAGAAGAAATATGTAAACTCGAAACTCTGGATCCAGCAATTTCCAAAGAAATTTCAATTTCAAAGGATCGGGACGAATATATATCACGCAGGAAAAATGGGAAACAAAGATAAATCAGGATGCTGCAAAATCTTCATGAAATTTCTTTTCTCGCACGTTGGCTTGTGTGCGATGGTAGTTCTTTACTGTGTGGCCGGTGGATTTATATTCGAACATTTGGAGAAAAATAACGAGCAACAGATTTGCTACGACTCGAAGGAAGAGTATGAACCAATGGAAAACAAAACTCTGGACCAGATGATCACAGTCATTACGGAAAACGAAGGGAACCAAGACAAATCCATCATGACCATTCAGTTAAGAAGCATTATTCAAACATTCAGGGATAACAGTATAGCTATTGGATATGATGGCACTATCTGCAGCGATTTCGGAAAACCTGATGGACCCAAATATAAATGGTCTTGGTCCGGAGCTATGTACTTTTCCGTAACGGTCATCTCAACTATAGGTAGGTATTATTTATGAAAATTAGTGAGGAAAAATAGACAAAGGAGAGGGAAGGGGGGTTTCAGAAACTCCCATAACGTTTTCGACTTCGAATCGAATGGCCCGCGGTTCGAATCCGCAGCGCCACGGTGCGGTTAGCCGTCTCTGTCTTTCGGATGAGACAGTAAAAACCGAGGTCCTGTGTCACAGTAGGTGTTGGTACGATAAAGAACCCTTCCTGCTCTACGGTCATTAGTGCCAAGCATGGGCCAAATTTGTCACCCGTCATAGGCACACGGTGACGTATCCATGTGAGTGAAATATTCTTGAGTGGGACGTTAAACAACAATACAACAATAACGATATGGTGTTGTCTAAAGGTATATGGTTCGGTATCTTATCGCGAATCTTCTATTCGAATATATAGATTTTTAGGCAGTAGTTTTTTTCAACCGAAGAAGGATTTAATGTGTATCACTGAACATGTATGATTTCATATTTTTTCTTAATTTCAATGTCATATCAATAATAGATGTATCTGAATAAAACACGTATATTAAGGACGATTCGTGACCTAACTAACAGATATTTGTTTTGTATATCATTTCAAATAAGGTTAATGTTGTTTGTCTATATGACAGTAGAAAAAAAGTGAAGGTCATCTATTATGAGGTGATGTAGAGGTAACCATAACCAAAATAAGAAATAAAGGGAGACGTAGAAGATACAAAGGGAGTCATTCAAAATTAAAAATCTACGACAGGCAATACTCTAGCCAAACAGAATTAAACAACAATAAAACAGTAATCAGCACAACACTTAAAATCTTAAATCAAAGATAAAGTAACACGAACCCTAATAAAAACCGGGAATGGGTTCAGGTGCTCCTGAAGGGTAGGCAACTCCTGCTCCACAGGCGGCACCCGTCATGCCACCCATGTTTCAAATTCGGAAATATGTCTAATCCGGTAATAGTCATAGACGGGGAACCTACATATCGGGCACGATATATTGGACAGCGGTATGGCTATCAAAGTCAACTTGTCTAAATGGTAGTTAAGATTTCAGTTATGATTTTCATTATACATTTCAGAGAAAAATTCAAACAGCAAAAGCCCCCGTTCAAATATTTTGAGTATTTGATCTTTCCGCTTGCAAGACACCAATAAATAATAATCTAATTCCACAATTATTTTGGCATGTACCTTGATTAGTTCTCGGCCGTTCAAGACTATACGATGAGGACATTACTCCTCCACCATTAGTTTACTACAAACAATGTTCATCTATCTTAAGTATGCCATGGACATATCGTCGAATTAAGGTATGTCATAAAAAGGCTATTTTCTGAATTCATTGTGTCACGAATAGCCTCGTCTAACAATAGTATGAACAAGTTATTGATGCGGACAAGTGCCGTGGACAGCTAATTTCCATACTACAGTATGCCACGAATAGGTTATTGCCAAGTAAAGAATGTCATTAACAGGTTATCCCAATGGTCTGAGAACATTCTGAATAGGTCATCTCCGCATCAAAATATACTCCGATAATTGTCCCCTGCCTTGAAGTAAACCAGGAAAAGATCATTGCCTTCTGTAAGTATAAAATGGTTATCTCATCGGCAAATTATACTATAAACAGATTGTATCCGTGTTTAGTTATACCATAAACTGATGAATTCGCGTCAAACCATGTCCTTGTCCACACGTTCTATCTAAGCATTCTATGAACATGTTGTTCCTGTGGCTAGTAATGAAATGAACCAGAAAAATCGTATCTTAGTATACCGCGAACAGTTGTTCCCGCGCCTACATATATCGCCTTGTCTCGACTTAGTTTAAAGTGGGCTGTATGTCCCCTCGACTAGATACGCCATGAATATGGTATTTCCCTTTCTAAGTAAACCATGGTCATGTTAACCCTATTATTTGGCGTCTATGTTTTATCAAGCTGCTCTAGCGTCAAAGTATACCATAAACAGGTTATGTTTCGTTTAGGCTTTTCCTTCACGCGAGTCCACATCTAAAATGTTATCGCCTTGTCTAGATGTACAATGAAAAGCTATTTATAGCGTCAAAGCTTACCCTAATTTGGGGATCGCCGCTTCAATTGGATCACGAAAGGTCATCGTTCAGTATACCATGAACAGAACGCATATCTATGTGTAGCATGAAGTCAATAGACNNTTAGAGATAAAGAAAGGGAATTTGAATAACGAAAACGGGTGATATAGCCAATATGTCCTAGTGTGTCTCTTCGTACGAGGGTACATTGTTGATATATTTTTACTGTTACCTTGATCTATCTCCCAGACGAGAAATTTTAACTGTTTTTGATTCAAGAGTTGGCTCACTTTACCCTTACAAAAATATCTAAATCTTTAGAACAAATTTTCTTGTCCATGATAGTCAATTCTAAATGCGTTAACGGTCAACCTATACAGCAGACGACTTTCTGTCAGTGACATTGACCTTGGCATAGTCCCTCTAATAATTCATAAGTAAGCCAAGAAATATCCCGGAAGTACTTAGATGTTCACGCCCCATCAAACCTATAAATTTAATGGAAACTCATTTTAAAATTGATGTCGACCGGAACCTAGTATATCGCCGTTGACTTTTTCATCTGTCCATTGCGTCCAATATTTTGCAATATAAACACTTTGTCTGTAATCTCCAAATATGCACGTGCATATATCAATTCTAATTTTAGCATAGGAACCACAAAAAAGCCATTTGTCATAAGTTGTCGATTTTAAAACACCTTTACCAATATGGGATTGAAACAAATTCATTGCACCTTTTAAAATCAATAACGGAATTTAGAAATGGCGAAGAAAATTAATCAACCTCATTACCATACTCGATAAACAGAATTAATTGAATTCAGAATCAATTCATTTTTAATTCATAGAGAAACTATAAGACGGATCTGATCGATGAACGCAAACCTGAGAACGCGAAACGACCCAGAGTATTTTTTCTAGGCGTTATAAGTTTCCGATAAAATAGCTGTTGCGACATGCGTTAACCCCAGCAATCTTTGCGTTACGTGATATCTTAGTGAGAAATGTGTTTGCTGGAAATGACAGCTACTGTCTTTTTATTATGAAAAGCAATTTGATTAAAGCTCGATCTTTTCGTGCCCCTTTTTCTGATACATTGTAGTAAAAGGATCTGATGCTATACTGCTCAGGTAAAAATCTCTTGACAAATTACAGAACATTGTAAAAAACAGAAAGCCTGAAACACCGAATGTTTTAAATATAACTGTACATGTATCAGAAGTCCCGTACATTGTATTTCGGGTCATCGATTCAGAGCTGCGAATTCCTCTACCGGTAAAGTCAAACCAGGACTAGGCAACACTTAGTGATAGCAATCATTCTATGTAAGCTTGCCACGCTAATCTAAGGCGAGCGTCATTTTGACGATACCTTTGTTTCGTGAAGGTATTAGGCAATAGCTATAAATATATCACACAGCGGCATAAAAGTATCTACAAATTCGGATCGAAATATTGCTCAGAATGTCATATTTTTGTCTGGTTTGAACGTTTCAAAATTTTGACTAATTGGTCTTTGACAAGATCTATATGTAAATTTGACCAAATCAAGGACTGAGAGAGATAGTTGTCCTGACTCAGTTGTAGAACAAAGGATGAGGGTTTTAGTCTCAAAGGAGGCCTCAGATTCTCCCTGTGCTTCGGACGAGACTGTAAAAACAAGTTTGAAGAAGAACCAAAGGATAAATTCATTCCTAATATATATGACAAGCGGGGGATAACAACGATGTGAGCGCGGATAGTAATTACAAATTTCTAACGAGATAGGACCAGGTGTCAAGGATTCAACGTCCAATGCAAAAAAGAAGCCACGTGTCATAGAAGGCTTGCAATACTGTACATTTCCCGTATCCCAGATTAGGCCATTGAATTAAAGCCAATTAATGACATTCTGTGATGTGTCAATAAAAGTGAAAAATTATGCGCGAGTGGAACGTTTAATAAAGACATGATAAAGCAGTGTTAATCTTCAGTACTTCAAACATCTTAGTAGGAAAGAAAGTTATTATAACTTTACCAAATGTAGATAACATTTAGTAAAAAGTAAAGGTAACGGAATTGCTTAAACATCGTTTTGAAGGAAACAAATATTCCTGCAAATGTTTCTCGATTGCTGCATGTCAAAAACGCCTTTAATACCAATACACGACTTCCGGAAGGCAATATATCGGCGCAACTGTTTACTTTTTGTATTAGGCATGAGTTGCCTTTGGTGTATTTTCTCTCATTTCCAATTAGCAACTCATCTTTTGTCCCAATATTTCCTAGATTAGAGTTTATTGATTTCAAGTACTTTAAAATTATGAAATTCCGCAGGATATTTCGTGAGGCGACATATCCGTATTTATTTACATGGTGAATTTTCGCGAATGTGGAGTTATAGTTATTAGGTCTACGATGCTATATATGTATTGTATAGGTATCCTATTAGAATATCATACGACAGTTTTACTCATGGAGAGTAGTGTGATAAAACTCTCGCCAACAAAATAGAATGTACAATATATTTTCTTGTTGACTTCAATGATTCCAATATATCTATATTAGTTACGATTATTGCTGATTATATGTTTGAAGTTTCAAATAAATTCTCCCTGTATACATGTGCTTATTTCAGACACGGCCATAGTCAGACGGAGATGAAATATGTGAGGAACGTCACAAATGGCAAGAAGATCAATTTCCACTATCAAATAAGTAACTCAGCGTATAATATGTGAAACAATAACTGCAACAAGGCCAACTTTCAAAATCTGAGAAATGTTGACAATAATCTTGATTTCTGACATAAAAGAACAATTGCTGATAGTTTCGTTTCTTCTTTTTCAGGATATGGTCACATAGCACCCAAGACATTTTGGGGTAGACTGGTGTGCATTGCTTATGCCGTACTGGGTATTCCACTTATGTTGTTATGTCTGGCAAATATTGGAGACGTGTTAGCGGATATCTTCAGGTTCATCTACGCCAAGATATGTTGCTGTGGATGTTGCCGGCGGAAGGACAAAACCAAAGTTGTTCAAATAAAGCCAGTTGCAAAGGAGCCGGAAGGGGCTTGGCAAAACGATAAGTCAAAAATAATCACAGCTGCGCCACCTATGTGCACCAACGACTTCAGTCAAATACCCTCCAAGACACCGGATAGTGCAAAGTATGACAGTAAAGGTGGAATTGAAGAAACGAGACCCGTAAAGATTGTTCCCCTCGATATCAACTCATTGAAGACACAACAAGAACTACAAAACAGATCACAGCAGGTGCGAGGCGAGCCGATGATAATCGATGACGATAGCGACGACGAAGATGATGACTTTGACGAAAAGAAAATCACAGTTCCTTTGACGGTGACCATGATTGTGATCGCTGGCTATATATTCGGCGGTGCGGTTCTTTTCGGACTTTGGGAGAGCTGGGATTGGCTGCAGTCGGCGTACTTCTGTTTTATTACACTCAGTACAATCGGATTTGGCGATGTCGTACCCGGCACAGATTTCGACAACCCACAACTGCAGGCGCAGATGATTCTTGGAGCAGTGTACGTCCTCTTTGGGATGGCAATTTTGTCCATGTGCTTTTCTCTGATGCAAGATGAAATCATTGCCAAATGCAAGTGGGTCGGTCAAAAGTTGGGTATTTTGGACAAGAACGATGACGATTAATTAATTACCAAGCATCGTGAAACTAAGTAGATTTATCACAGTGTGGAGTTTTATATTACCGATCTAAAAGCTGACAAATATATGGCCTTTCCTGCATTGTAAGATAAAAAAAATGATAAAGAAGAGTAAACGAATCACATAAGGAAAATGTATTTTGATAGCATCTTTATTTCGAACTTATTTCGATCCGTCCACTGATCCGTCCACTGAATAATTGGAACGCGCATTTATTATTTTTATGAACCGAAATTAACCAGGTATCACATAAGATGGAAATTAAACAATTTCGGATTGAAAATAAAAATTAGATAAACTTTGTGGTTACGTTACATTGGATAATACATTCTAATACGTTCAATTGTCTGGATTATTCTTGCAAAAGTTTAACGATGAGAAGGAATAACTTATATTACTCATTTGTGTAACGGTACTACTATTATATGTCAATTTGTACAAGACAACTACTTTTCACACAGGATATTTTTGTATCTTCAGATTTTTTCGTTTATTTTGCAATTCTCTATAATGAAAGACGACGCCTTAAGACGACGCCTTACAATTTCTGGACATTTGTTCTTTAGATATTACTTATTATTCCAATATTGATATTTATTTATGAATTTTCTATTAAGAGTAATATTTTTGTATTTCTATACCTGTTGTCTTATTGTTAGTACAACCTGGGAGTAATTTGATTCTCAGCATGTAGGATATTTATGCATGACTCTCTCTCTCTCTCTCTCTCTCTCTCTCTCTCTCTCTCTCTCTGTGTGTGTGTGTGTGTGTGTGTGTGTGTGTGTGTGTGTGTGTGTGAACTTTGCTAATGAGAAATAATACGTTTCAGAAGTATGATCGAAATCTGGAGTAATGATAAACTGAGTTTTGATGGTTTTTACTGTCTCCTGAAAGAGGGCATCTAAAGGCGAGGAATATATATATCAATGCCTAAGTTTTTTTTAAGATCTTAACCTTAAATATTTTAAGGTAAGGTGTCTTATAGCCACTTTCCTTTTCATTTATCTAATTTCGATAGATTATTTTCTTCTTTCTTTGTCAAAAGCTTATAACCCAGCATCAACATGTCCCCACGTCCTCAACAGCAATTTTAACTAAAGCCTGTGATTTTCTTTTTGATGAAAAAAAGTTTCCATGACAATATCTTTGTGTTTGTAACTAAATGTTCCATGTCAATATAACATTAGTTTTGTATACAGCAAATGACATGTATCTGAGCCGCATTGGGTATTTTGCTTTGAGTCCGCGATCTGTAAGCGGAAATTGATTAAAGTGGATTTCACCTGGCGTAAACATGTGGTATTCAGCTGTAGAAATGGTTTGATAAGAAAGTAGGAAATACAACGACTAATCATATTTCACGTTTGAATATGGTTTATACAATAAAACATTATATTTTTCACAGGTATAGTGTAAACCACGTGACCTCTCTGAGAGATGGGCATTTTGTGTGCGTCTGTGTTACTTTATCTTATATATTGTTAATTAGTTATTTGTGATGTTTGACTAGACAGTGCAATTGCGTTGAATATAGGAAGTTTATAAAGAACAGACTTCATATGGGAAGGTAGGTGATCAGATGATTTCATCATCTTACTGGTGCAAGTGAAAGGGGAGTAACTCTCGTATCATGTTTTGTCATGGCTCAGGAAAGGAGTTAATTTTCTTTTTAGATAGTAGAAAACTGTTTCTGTTGGAATAAGTTTTTAAGCCTACAAGCATATATGTGATTATACTTTAAATATTGAGGTATATTAATTAGTGCATTATGAATTTTATTTGGTGTCTAATTATGAATTTTGGCTTTAAATTTGTCTTTCGTGGATTGTTAAACCTACACATTTTGTAAATATATTTCTTAGATTAACTTATATATTTTAAGCAATAAGGCAAAATTTTGACGATATATCAATTTGAAATTATATCAAAACATGTATTGTATCCATCACTTCCCTATTAATTCCCTGTCTGAGAATTAGGCCATCCTTAAAAAATTAATTGTTTGCTGTAATTCTAAACAGATTTTTTTATTGTGAGTAAGTAGGTAGGGTTCTTTCCTTTTTCTTTTTATAAAATTGTAATATATATATGGATACACAACATAAGCAATGACATAATATTCGAAGACATGAGAAATGTTAAGTCTTGAAACGGCAATTAGTCGCACGGTTTTTGGCGAGTAGGTCGCATTACAGCGAAAAACAACTTTTCATGGATGGCCTTATTAGTGTTAGGGAATCACTCTCTGTATATTTCTTCATAATGAATGAAGTTTATCATTGTTGATTGATTTACTTTGACAGGGAATTATGGGAAGTATGAGCTCTATATCCGTCCTTCGACAACACAGTGTCTGGTGTATTGTAATAATTTGTACATATCTAAATAATTATTATTGGTGTATAGCATTTTGTAATATGTAAATGAAGCTGCTGATAAGAGTTCTTAGCCTTCTTCAATATTTTATGATTTATTTTTTCTCTCTTGGATATATTTTTGTTAGAACAATCATGGCGTCACCTAATGTGTGCACCCTAGATAATGAGTTGCACATTCGTTGTGTGTTCGATACATTCGCTCTCGACGACGACATTCAAAGCACGACAAAAAACGACAAATTTGCTTCATGCTGAAATTTTTATACGGAAATAAGTCACACTCGATAGTCAAATAAGAAATGGTTCTATGTTATTCATTTAGTTAGAGGAAATAACTATCTTTTAGACTTATACATATTGACAATAGATGTTTACATCACGACATCATTGCATTCACGTTAGTTCGTTTTATACGGCGTTTGTTCAATTGTTTGACAGTGCATCAAGCGAGATAACTCTTTCATTTCTGTACTTTTCTATGTATTTATTTTTGTCTTTTTGCACACACTGTTGTCTGTGATAATTGATTATGTGTTGACAATAAACATTCTTACAAAAAAGTATAGTGTTTGTATTGTTTGATCTATATACTGGCATATTTCTTTAAATCACTTCTTCAAAGATGTCAAGGAAGAAGAAAAATCAATGTTCACAGGGAATTTAGAGTTTATGTCCTGAAATAAATTGAAAAGAAATAAAATTATATATATATATTTTTCACTTTGAGACACTTTATTCGTCTATAATGATTTTTCTTACACTTTGGACAATAGCAGATGGTTAGTATATATAGGTACATGCATTATACATAATTTTTTTATTCGTTGGTTCCATTGTAATATAACTGGCACAATCTCACAATATTTTCATTGCTAGCCTGGAGACATACCTCATTTAGCTATTGTGAATAAATTTTGTAAATTAGCATATTACGAAAAGGTTATTTTCATATACATGTGTGTAATGATCCGATATGTGCACGTACACTCTACAACCAGATTTACAACATCGTCGTTAACATTTAAAGCAACGTAGCCATATTGAATGCCCACTGCTAAAGTATGGACAGAACTGTAGGAACTAACTTTTGATTCCTTAAATCTAAATGAACAAACATTCTGGTTCAGGACCAGGGTCTATGTTCACAGGAAATTGTAATATTATAATCAAAGTAGCTATTTAGTACTATTGTATCTCTTAGATGAAACACAGTTTTATACAGCAACGAGCTGTCATTTATAAATGCACATATCTAAATATAGCGTGTAAGCAAATGAGAACTATGCCCATGTATAATGTGTAAATTGTACTTTAGTATAATTCATTCCATGTATATAATAATGTCATACAAAGGTAGTTGAAGACTTAAAGAGAATTTACTCCATCTATCTTAAGAATATTAACAGTCGGAATTTGCCTGTTATCTGTGTATTATTTTGTTTTACGTACATGAACCATTGACTATAATTTTTAGCACGGATCCAGTTAAAGTTTATTATGCTATAAATCTGGAATTACGTTCAGTGAAATAAAGGTCAAGAATGTACATTAATTAAGAAATGCTAGTTAGATATGAATTTTTCGGTCATATATATATCATAACCGACATTCAACAAGGTCCTTTTTTGTAATTCTACCTATTACTAAGATACATAAAAGATCTGAATGTTATTTATTTAGAAAAACAATGAATATATCTTTTTAACAAAACCATTTTTCACTGACATGTATATAGCATCTACTAGCTTTTACATTTGTCCGCTATGGTATAGCAAACAATGAAACTATAGGACTAATCAAATTGTATTTGATAAAGCAGTCTCGTTTCCTGTCGATAACATCTTTCTTAAGTTTATCGGTAAATAGTAAGAAAAATCATTTGCGTGATCATCAAACGACAATATAGAAACCGTCAATTCGAAACTTTGACAAAATAATGTTTAACAGAGCTTAATTACGTAATCCATAATAATTCTTCTATTACACTAGTCATAAATAGACATGACTTGACTTTCGCGAAAAGACTAGTTTACGTCTATTTAGCGATACTTTATTTTCACGCGTTACAGGGTACACATTTAAAAGCGAGAATATATAAAACAAGCAAGAATTCAGAATGAATGGAAATACATGTACATGTTTTGTTTTGTTTTGAAGCACTGGGATAATATTTTCTATTTATTTTTCACTGTCGTACATACTTTGATGATGAAGTGAGCTACAACACCAACGTATATAAAGTCCAGTCCAAACAAACCTTATGTTAATATATTACGTCATGGTTGACTGACGACTGCCTACATTCAGATTTATTTCGTCATGTTCTACTGTGTGGTTCATTCTGAACGTCACATGAAATGTTCTGCGGGACCTCTCAAGACATTTTGTAAAATTATTACTATATTATATTTTGTGGCCAGCTTGTTTGTTTTGATATGGACCATGGGTTTTTGGACAGTAAATACAAGAAGACTTAGCGTATACATGAATTCGGCTGGTCGTACAGAATACTAGTACAAAAGCTGGCATACGCAATTCTCAAGGCATAATCCTTCTTGGTAAAAATATCATTTTACAAGCACCGGTACCAAATATACAGTCCGTATATATACAACAGTAAGGACTGTTGTGCAGCAATAAATCAAGCGTTACGGTAATTTGTAAAGCAAACAACATACATGTGGTTGCATTTGGTAAGAGGAGGGAAGGTTTTCATGACAAATAAAGTCAAGGCTGATGAAGGTTTTTCTAAATCCATACGTGATAGTCAGTATCCAGTCAGATTCTTGGATTAAAACTTATGCCTTTGGATAAACCTATAACATTGTCATTTACACTGATATAGTCCTGGCAAATGTACGATATATCTCCATACCTCTTAAAACTGTAAACTTGTTTTTTCGCCAGATTTCTGATACACCTTCTCGCGAAAAAAAAGAATTCGCTTAATATTCTAAACTGACATAATCGTTACAATTCCTAGTCGCGAAAATAGTTTTCGCAAATGATTGTAAGAATATAGATTCGTCTAAGTAAAACTCCTAGATGAACAGTACTTCTCAATTCCATTCCATCAGCCAAATATTTATCCGTGTGTCTACCCAAGGTGTAAGAGTATCTATTTTGATTAATTTGGAAGTACGAATCTTCATTTTAAAGTGTGTTCTTCCTTCTTTTTAGCTACAAGTTACAAGGCATGGTTTGATGACAAGAGGTCTTTATAGATGCTTCATAAATATAATATATGATACTTCATCTATTACGGTCGAGCCTCGTTAATTTCTGTAAATTTTGTTTGATGACAAATTGTCCGGATAAGTGAAGTGCCCGGGTTACTAAACTAATCTCCAATAATGTCAAATTCAATTTGAAATTTTGTTTGGTGACAAATTTTCCGGATAAATGAAGTTTCCGGTTTACTGAAAATTATCTCCCATAATTGTAAATTCGATCTGAAATTTCATCCGAAAGTCAAAGCATCCGGATTGTTGGCATTCGGTTAAATGAAGGTTGCATTGACTGCGCATTGAGAAATATGAAGAAAATCACAGACACCAATCACAAAACAAAGAATGAAACCTTAAATATTCCAGCCATGCACATATTCACATATAAAATTGGATGTAAGATTAATTGTTGCAAGAACTTCCAATTTTAAAGTAAAGTCATATCCCATTTCACTTAACATATTAGCAGAGATCCGCTGTAGAGATGCAATGCATCATACCATTTAGGCCTAAGACGGCAATACAACTCGCACTTGCAAAAAGTATGTACGTAGAGGTATACAAGTTACCTGTGACAAAGCCATATTTTGCAGATGTTTGATGACGTAATATAAGAGAGGAAACAAAAACAAAAGGTCAAAAACGTCGGTAGAGATTAACTTATGCATGACATGCACAGGATTTACATTACGTATTCAGGGTTTGAGAGTAATTATGTACATAACACCAAACATTTTTCAAAAGTAATCTATATCTACATTTCTTTTTATTTGTTGACCTGGTGTGGTCACTCCACGTCACTCACGTGCTTCAGACAAAATGAGGCTATAAATCTGCTGGCTGACTGCCTTCGTACCAGTTTTAATTATATGGTTACGGTCGAAAGATTCACTGGATCTTGTTGCTACATAGTTGACATTATTTTTGGAAA
This sequence comes from Pinna nobilis, assembly GCA_016161895.1. Taxonomy (NCBI): domain Eukaryota; kingdom Metazoa; phylum Mollusca; class Bivalvia; order Pterioida; family Pinnidae; genus Pinna; species Pinna nobilis. Next base: position 17,043 of record JACSZP010024834.1, read on the forward strand.
TAACTAAACGACTTCGTTTGGAGAGTAGAAGATCTAATCTAGATTCTTTTGAATATTAATTCGTGCATTTTCTCAAAATCTCAAATGTGTTTTTGAAATTTCGAGATCAAAATGTCGCAAAAGGCTAGGAAGCAGGCGGTTGTTCCAGAAATCAAGATAGACGATGTCGACTCCATAGAAGTGTCGCAAGGGGGCGATATCAAGGTGGAGAACAAAACAGAGAACGATGTGAAAACTAATTCACCGGAAGTGAAAATCGACATACAGGATGAGGAAGAGAAAATAAGCATCTCCAGTGGGAGTCAAGGTATAAAATCCTCACCTGTCTCCCAAAGGAAAGGCTCAAATCTCACAGATATATCAGAGGACAGTCTCACATCTTCGCTGCCGAAAAAAGACCGCGACAGGAAAGTATCCATGATGTCGGGTACTTCCCATGACGTCATACACCATTATATACCCATTCCTTACGGCAGGAAATTATCGGTCGATCCATTTGTCATTAATCCGAGAAAATATTCTTCGGAATTTTTTAATCCTGGATCAAGGAAAGTATCCGTTGAATCTTATTATTTGCACAAGACAAGTAACCCTTCCAGTCGGAAAACGTCTATGGACGCATTTTACCTTCCTGGATATCATCATGGCCGTATTTCCGTCGTGTCGGCGGGGTCCAATGACTGGGAACAGTACGATACATTTGAAACTCTACCCCACGCTGATAACTACAGTAGGGATTCCCTAACAGCCGTGAGCCCCGGGGAATTCAGAAGCAGACCGACGTTAGATGAATTACGAGAGGACGAAAAGGTAAATCTCTCTCTCTCTCTCTCTCTCTCTCTCTCTCTCTCTCAGATAGTACGACTGAAATGTCATTTGTGCTTTCACTAAATCAGAGACACATAAGGATAGAAATAATTTATTTGTCAACAACTCGGAGAAATTTATATCTACATTCCTTTCTTTTCCCGAAAATGCTTGAACGAAAATACGTAGAACAGAATATAATATATGGTTGCTTAACTGTAGTTCTTAAATTATTTCCATAAGGCTTAGATAAATTTCAAAAGCAATAAAGGGATTTAGTCTGCAATAGACGACAACGAACAGTTCTACTTGGTAACGAAATGACACAAGTATCGTCATATTTGATAAAGATGCATTTATTGGTTTACCTTCAGGTGTAAATGTCAACTCGTCATCAAATTTTAAAAATAACAGCAGATCTAATACAGGTTGTTTCTTTCGCTGTTTAAATGCAGTGCTCATTTGAACACAAATTAGAGAAATATAATGCATATATTTATCGGTCTGTAGGATAAAGATTTAACATTGCAAATAATAGCATTAGTTGTTGTCGTATGGTACAAGTGAATTATTTTTACAACACTGAATGTTTAAATATATATCCGTAAAACTGTAAACTAGATACATCATTATTGAGGTAAAACTGAAGTACTAAAGGATGTTCGAATATTCAAGTCCTAAAATATAACGGGTCTAGAAAATAACAGTGTCAACGTGGAAAACAAATATAAATCCTTAATGGGATGGGACCAGGTGAAATACCAGTGTTTTACGAGTACTTGTTAAGCTAATACTGTATACGCGCTCTCTTGGCATGTGCGTACGATATCATATTATCGTATTTCATTCATGTCAGCGGAGAAAAGTCAAATTTGCACCTTGGCTGTGGACGATGTTTCATTTTTAGCTTATAAATATCTACATTATTTACATAAACATGTCAAGATAACTGCCGTACAGTCTTCGATGATTAAGTAAGCTAGAAAACTAACGTGTATACATATAAAACCAAGTGACAAACAAACATTATGTTAATTTATTACGTCACGGTTGACTGACGACTGCCTACTTTCAGATTTATTTCACCATATTCTACTGTGTGGTTCATTTTGAACGTCACATGAAATGTTCTGCGGGACCTCTCAAGACATTCTGTTGAATAATTTCTTTATCATGTGGTCAGCTTGTTTGTTTTGATACGGAAAGTGAATTCCAACAGAACTAATTTACTCCATAGTTTCGAGGGCCGCCGGTAGAGAATGCTAGTGCCGAGGCCGCTGTATTCACCTGTAAAGACATTATCCTGCTTTGTAAAATTTCCTATGATGTACACACATGCACGCATGCAAACACGCACGCAATGACACATGCATGCACACATTACTTTTAACCGGAGAGATAGATTAGAGAATTATGTGTCTCTAGTTTTCCCCAAATGTGTTGTCTTTTACTCAATCTAACGAAAGTGATTTCTATACAGCAAACATGCGTAGGCCTACATGATTTTAAAGGCGTAGGCATTTATTATGATAAACAAAAATGTAAATTCCGAAAAAGAAACCAACAATTTTGAAAAATGTATAAAATTTTAAGTGTTATGTCACTTTCTTTCTAGAAAGTGAAAGTGACTTTCTCTGTAATACAATTGCGTCAATCATTTGAATATGGACATTTTCTGAAAATTGGTGAAAATTTGAAAACAGGATTTAAACTTTTAAACGCATTTGTCATCTTTGTAGCCAGTCCTTATGTAACCAACATTTACATTTGAGGTAATACATACAGGAACTTGTATTTCTAAACTGCGTCACAAATGGATCAGCTGAGATAAAATAAAACTCTTTGGTAAATTTCTTTTCTTTCCCGTCTCTCGGCTTGTCCAAAAACTCTAGATTTCTGCTGCATGCGGCATAATTCTTGAATATAACTCTGTAGTTGCTGTTGTTAATTCAAAGTACTTCTCATCTCTAGTCTTTCCCGAAGCGTTTGACAAACTGATTCTTGCCATACATAGTTTGACAAATACTCAGGCTTTTGACCTTTGCAGTGTTAGACATTTAATGTCCTTGGTCTATGCTTGGATTTCTATGTCACAGGGATGCGGTTAGATACGAAGTGCGTTGGTGGTTTGTATTGTTGTTTAACGTCCCACTAAAGAAACTTTCACATATATGAAGAAATCTACGTATACAAGTAAATGGCTAAAATTTTGGTTTTTGCTTGGCATTTATGGGCATTTAGCAGGGAGGGTTTTTAATGTATGGGCACCTACTGTGACAAGGGACCTTGGTTTTAAAGTCTCATTGATACGAAGTATGTTATCTGTATTACATAAGTCAGATTTTAGACAGGATACATTTGATTTATGATAAAGATGTGTAATAAATGCTTAAACTGTTTAACACGAAATCTAGTACATGTATTATTTTATTACGATTTATTATCCTATTGCTTTAAAATATTTTCGGTTTTCATTATCACGCATCAGTAAATCTAAGACTACAGGCAAATCTTAAAAGCATGACAACGTTGACCCTAGAATTAACCTTCAGAGCATTTTAATATAATGTACATTCAAAATTCAAAAATGGAATTTATATTTGCAATTTACATTAAACATATCTGATGTAAAAATAATGTTCAAGGCTTATTGTAATATCTAATATATTTATGACAAGAACTACAAAACACCGATACATGCTACATCAAAGAAAAAAGAGTGCGAGGGTTATACGTTAATCACACGCAATGCGTAAGCTGGACAACTAGTTTAAAAAGTTGGAATTTAATTATTTATTCGCAATAAAATAATAAGTGAACACATTCAATTGATAATGCTACAATAAACTGACCTCATGAGGGGTAATTTATTCATAAATATATGCAACAATGCAGGCCTGGCTGTGACGTCGTCAAAATACACACATATAAAAACACCATCTGCACAACATGTTTACGTTAAGAAATGTTTCAAGTTCTGATATCGTCAAAAGTAGCCAAGACGTTCACATTCTGTTTTCTTTAGAAAAACATGTTATTGGCCATAAATGCTGTGTGCAGTATTGTTTAATTATATTTTTTCAATAACTTGTCAATAAAATGTGGTGACTAGTATTGGACCTCACTCCTTTGATTAGATTTATTATTTCTTATAAACCACTCCCCAACATATATTTGTTGCATATGTACGTGATTATTACTACAACGTTTTTTGTCCATTATAATTACGATAATTGTGTCTGGCTACTCAGGGAAGATCACTGATCTTCATTGGTGTAAATTCCCATAGCAACCGGGATTTCTCCTCCACCAATAAAATATCGACGCCGGTTTTTGACTTAAAGGGCGTCGAACGTGGAATGAAAAAAATCAACCAATCAAAAAAGGGTTTTTTTCTTTCGAAAAACAACCTGCGCATATTTGCGATGAATTGCAGCATAGCGTTCCAAATGTACCTCGGACTCATATATAAAGGATTTTAAAGTTTCATCCGAAGGATAGGAGAATCAATCGTCCTGTGTCAAACTCGAATCCTGAACCAAAGGTTCATGGGCGATAACATATTGTGTTTGATTGATTTTTGCAGCCAAAAATGAAATCAAAAGAATCATATCAAAGCATAGATACAAGATGCGCTAAAATTTGATTAAGTGTAATATTTATTTATTTCAAATTGAACTGATGCACATATGTACACATACAGTAGGATCGGATCTCCCTAAAATTAGTATGGCCATGTAGCTACAGTGGAGTTGGTCTATAACGAAGTCAAAGGGGATTGTTTTTGACTTTGTTATAGGCATCCTTCGTTTTAAGCATCAGAATTTACTACATGTATAGATAAATAGTAATTCTTTTCGGGGATTTTATTCCTCTTCGTTAAAGCAATGAAATCGCTTTAAGCCTCTTCATTATAGACCTACTCTACTGTATTTGCATTGTCTTTTCCTGACAAGATTCGTTTATATGGAGACGTCAAAAAATGTCGGTGTGCGACTGAACATTTTGGCTTATTCTGGGCAAGAGTTTCCATTGAACAGTGAGGGTTCTTAAAAGTATGGACACTAACTGTGGTGTATGACTGAAGGATTTCCTGTCGCCTCTTAAGCACAGCAAAAATAAATAACTTCCGCCGAGCATGCTCGAACACAAAGTTTCATAATCTGACGGTGACGCTAAGTACTCTGGAGACACGAAGACTCTCCTCTATGAAAATAGTCAAGTAATAGATAATAACCGGTCTGATTCGTGTTGTTCTGTTTTGTTGAGCTCCAATTACGCTCGTACTTTGAAATAAAGACAGACCAAGTGTTAATTATACTAATACACAGATGAGGAATTTTGCATAGTTTTATTCATGATGTCATTGTTTATAAATACATTTAATAAAGTTGTTATCATTTTAGATTGGAATAAATAACGAATTTAATTTTAAGTCATATCCTTTAAACATTTTATCGCCGAGCTCTTAAATAAATTATGTAAAAGGAAAAAATAATTTATGAAGTAATTGGGCTACATCGATCTTTTCGGTCACGGTCGAGCAAAGAACAGAATATATTTGTTTTTGCATAAATTTCAGAAATTAGATACTACAAATTTAAATAGAAAAAGGGGGTTTAGATACAGTTGTTATACATGTGATCCATAACTGACAAGCGATGCATTTACAGCTTGCCACAATCGTACATGTAACATGATAAATGGTATAGTATCCCGGCTAATTCCGCGAAGCAAATGATGACAAGAAAGAATGCGACAACCGACAAGGTCATTAAGTACACCTACGTGCACGTGTTGAATGCGTTGATTTATTGACGTTAAATCATTCTATCTATACCCCCAGAGAACGGCATTCTCGTTCTCTAGTTTCCAAATAAATGAGAAATTCTATCCGCTATAGGCCTCCGGTCTTATACTCTTGTTTTGAAGTACAATTATATATCAACTACCGGAATTCAAAAACCGGTGGAATAAAGAAACTAGGGATATATGTACAAAGAAGATGCCTCGATGTGAACAATATAGATCTAGAGAGAAGCATCCTTTTCAAATGCTGGACTTTATAATATTTGAGAGTGATAAACGACCGATCGGTTCAGCTTTTAGTAGATCCGGTGGTGTGGAACTGTAGCTTGCGTATAGAACTACCGATTGCAAACAGAGAGAGAGAGAGAGAGAGAGAGAGAGAGAGAGAGAGAGAGAGAGAGATCCAAAATCACATATAGTGACACCCATTTAGAACTTCATTTTTCTCAAAGTACAATGTATATACATTATAAAAGTTTCATCTATCCAAAATATATTTTGCCAAATAAGAAAGAATTTTGAAAATTCTAACCGCTTAATTTTTTTTTTTCGTAATTGAATGTTTATAAATCAATCTTTAACGACTACAGAAAACCGAGACACAGTCACCTCGCTCGCCCAGAAGTCCAAAGAATTTATTCGAAGACGAACTGGAGGATCCCAAAGAGGAGGACGATACGTTAAAGAAGAAACCGGCTAAGTCAGACGCAACCAAATTTGGGTGGATTCAAGGAGTTTTGGCAAGTGTTCTTTTTTTTTTTACATATGTGTAGTAATATCTATCCCCGTTTGAATACAATATTGATTTATTAAATTTTGCGATCAATATAACAAACATGCTTCCAAGTGCTATATTTCATAAAATGAAATGTTGAGTTAGGTATTTCAAAGTGGTTATCTATTATCTTAAGTTGGTATAAATGGGGAGCATATGTCACTGGTGTCACGGCAGTACAAGGAATGTTTACTCTTTAACTAACGAATCCACATCTGAATTTAAAGGAGTCTTCGTGTATACTGTCAATTTCTTTTTCTTTATCCTTTTTAATCTTGTATGAAATGAAATTGACGAAGTACCTTTGAAATTTCGAAAATCGACCGGAATTTTGATATGTATGACAATTTGGGGGTAATAATGATTTCACCGTAGAAAACGATCGCAAGTCCCTGCATGCTGTGACGAGATCAGATATCCTATAAGGTCTGCTGATGAAATGAAAACACGTCAAAAAAATTCCAAAGAAACTCTGAACACAAAAATTCCAAAGAAACTCTTAAAACTCTGAAAATAACTGAGTTTACGCACGGACTGTACTTACTCTTTGCGCACGTCATACACTCGGAGAACACAGTCAAGCCATACGTCATCCATCTACGTACGTGTCCATGACGTATCGCCATCGAGAATTATGGGATAGAAAATGGCGCCTGCTCAAAACATCGAAGTAAAAAAAGAATTTCGCGGTCAATGTGCACTGAATCTGACCGGAAATATATTTTTTAAAAATCTGTTTCTGAGCGCAGAATATTCTCAATTTTTGTTTTCGACTTTCTCGAGAAAAATGCCATATTCTTTGAGAACATGCTCCGGGACTGTTGGATTGAAAATGTCATATTCAAATACGATGAAAATTCACCTTATTCCGCCTTACTCGGTATTCGCAATGTTCTTCACCTATGACTCACAAGTTATAAATTTCAATATGTACTGGTGCTTTTCCGTTTTTAGTAGTATATGAAATTATCCACTCTAACTGTTCCATGACACCTGATCCCACCTCTTGGTTGTTTGAGGTCCGCGTTTGTCCAAAATTTACCAAATTTTTGTATTGTTTTCTGATCCCTCTGACGATTGATAACGTGTTATCTGTGATTTTCATTTTTGAAAGAATGTTATATAATTGGTTTTTGTTCTTGTAAGTTTTAAAGCTTCTGTATCGAGCTATTGCAATTAATTGCAAGTTTCATATATTCTGTGATGTAAGTTTCAGAGAGGCCATAAGTAAACAATGTAGATTTTGTACAATGAACATTTAACATTACCCTTTTCAGGTGCGATGTCTTTTGAATATATTTGGTGTTATGTTATTCCTACGGCTGACATGGATCACGGGCCAGGCTGGGATAGGATTTACGTCTATAATTGTTCTTCTGTCTTCGTTCGTGACCGTGATAACGACACTGTCCATGTCCGCAATATGTACAAACGGAGAGGTCAAGGGAGGTAAATGCTACAGTTAAATGCTGATCATGGACTAAAGATTAAAAGCAATGAGTGGGCATTGCAATATCAATTAGATATGAACTGACATTTGTAATGATTACACTACTATTTTCTATTTTGCATAGATCCGAACAATTGTTTGTTACGAATATTTATGAACGATCCTGCAAACAGTCATCAGGCGGTACTAAATGTAGTCAAATATATTAAGTTAATATTATTCTATTTAGACAGTACACGGTGTTCATCTAATTTCAATTATATATACAAAATACTTCTTCGTATTGTATTGTTGTTTAACGTCCCACTCAAGAATATTTCACTCATATGAAGACGTCACCGTGTGCCGGTGAAGGGCGACAAATTTTGCCTATGCTCGGCACTTATGACCGTAGAGCAAGGAGGGTTCTTTTACGTGCCAACACCTACTGTGACACGGGACATCGGTTTTTACTGTCTCACCCGAAAGACAGAGACGGCCAATCGCGGAGTGGCGCTACGCGGATTCGAACCCGGACCCTCCGATTCGAAGTCGAACACGCTAACCACTCGGCCACGGAGGCCCCCCAAAATACAAATAAATAAATACATGCATACACATTTATAAATATAAGTAGGATTTCTTAATTTATTATTTTGTTTTTTGCACGAGATAGAAAAAATACATGTACATCTTATTAAGTTCGTGGCAACCATTACTCCTAGGTGGCGCTTACTACATGATATCCCGGAGTCTCGGTCCAGAGTTTGGCGGCTCCATAGGGATTGTTTTCTCACTCGCCAACGCCATTGCTGCGGCCATGTATGTTGTAGGGTTTGCTGAAACAGTTCAGGCTTTGATGTCGGTATGTACAAAAATCTTAGTATCTTGCTGAAATGATAGATTCAAATTATATTCAATTGACTTGCAAATTGACCATTCATCTCGTGACGCAACAGAATGTCAGTTTCTCGTGTGTCTGCTTTTATTAGTCATTTCGACTGTCTATTAATTTGACTAATAGTAATCCTTCCACATCGCCCAAAATTCGAAAGAAGGTTCTGTTTGCAATTCATTGTTCACATAATTACTCTTTACAACTTTGATGATATTTCATATTATTATCCATTCGTCTATTGGAATTGTCTAGTGGTCTTTTGATTGGGCAAAAACTTCCTGTATATAAGCATTATAGAAAAAATCTTTGAAAAGTTAAGCTATGACCTCGAATATCTACATCGAATTTATTCTCATTTCCTCTCTCTCTAATCTTCACTACCGATTTTGACGAAAGTTAACTTCTTAGCTATTTTAGTCTTAATTATGGTACCTGTGGTATTCTTATTACTTACAATTTACTAATAGCGAATAAGACTTCTATTAGGAAAAAGCATTCAAAGTTTCTTTTTTAAGATAATTCTAAAAAGTTAAAGATAGGAAATCATCATCTCGTTTTTCTTTCAGGATCATGGCGTCACAATCACGGGGAATGTGTTAAATGACGTCAGAATAATCGGCTGCGGGACAACAGTATTACTTCTTTGTATCGTTATCATTGGTATGGAATGGGAAGCAAAGGTACTGTCACAAAATTTCTTACTTGTAGAAGTTGACTGATTTATTGTATTGTTGGTAAACGTTCTATTAAAGAATATTTCACTTGAGTGATGTATTTAATGTATACCGATGAAGGACTCTATTTCATATATTCCAGGCCATTAAGCAATACTGGTTCTTACACGTGCCGACATGTCTTGTGACACGGAACCTTGATTTTAATTGTCTCTTGTAAACATAGAAAACAAGCCAAGATCACAACGGATCAGGAAGTGAACGCGCTAACCACACAGCATGACGGCTCTGGGGAAAATGTAAATCGGAATAGAATTCATTTAAAGATATTTGTTTTCCTTTTGATTCAATAAAATTACTGCATAGTGTAAGATGTAATAGGCTTTTTTCTTGATCTGAAAGTCGCTGTTTTCGAGAACTAATCTTTTGGCCTTGGCGAAACGCATAAAAAATGAAATGATGTATTAATATTTTTTTTTTCATATTTGCAGGCCCAACTAGGATTGTTGTTTATTCTAATAGTAGCCATCGTCAATTACTTCGTAGGGACATTTATTCCCCCAAGTGACGAAAAGAAATGGAAAGGAGTCGTTGGATACAATAGTAAGATATAGTTTAAATTCAGCATTGATTATATACTTTTTCCGGTTCACTGCGAAATGACCTGCATTAAGACTGTGCACACTGTGTATTCGCGACGTAACACATAAACTAAATGGGCGTTTCTTAATTATCATTCAGGTCATTGATGTTTGAACCGATTGCTTTTGGATTGTTAACCAATGAAATCCTCGTAAATTTATATAATTTAATTATTAGGAAATATCGTGGAATATGATAATGAATCACTTAAAATACAAACCTGGCATAG
>JACSZP010024836.1:0-12251 GCA_016161895.1 Pinna nobilis
ATCATGCACGGTTTAAGAGTTATGCTCCGGACAAGAAAAGTTAACGGACAGACGGACGGACGGACAGACGGACGGACGGACGGACGGACAACGCCATACCATAATACGTCCCGTCATTCGACGGGCGTATAAAAAGGAACAAGATTAAATGCTGTATATATCGCATTTATTTACAGTGACAGTGTCTTCAATCCTCAAACTTGTGACTCCTTTAAAGCCAAAGTGATTTTATCTGTATCTTTCGAGCACTATCATAAATCAAACGACTAGTGGCTTTTCAATTACATGAATAAAATTCTCAAAAAAGAAATTCATATACAATTTACACTTACCTATATGGAAAAGATATATCTTTCGACATATACCATAAATGAAACTTATTCATGTAGGCCTACCACGTGATGCCCGATAACGTTTGTGTAGGACTGTTCTTTCGGTTTGTGACTGAATGACGTTGGAAGGCAATATCCTACCTTTACGTCATTTCAGTCGGAAGAACACGTAGAGTTACGTTCCGGCCATGGCAGATCCTAAATCCGCACAAACAAATCGGAAATCACGTGGTAAATAATTCAATTCAATTTTGAACCTTTGAAAGCATCTGATATTCAGAACACAGTGACGTACAGAGGACACACAATATTAAATAAAGGATTTTTTTAGCTTACAGGACGAAGGTCATACAGCTATATTATATAAAGTATATATTTTTATTACATTGCATCGGGATTCGGGAAGCTCGTCTTTTGTTAATTGTCCAGCTCAAAAAGCTTTGTTTTACATGAAGATGCCTCAGTGTGTCAGTGTTTGGGTTAAAATTTTAGCCTTTGCTCGGGACATAAGGTCATTGGGCAGTGAGGTACATTTATTGCACCCACACATTCTCGGACACGTGACTTCAGTTTTTACTTTCTAATCCAAAGGACAAGAAAGAACAGCTGCCTCTGTCAAGGTTTGAACTCATGATCTCAAGCACTTAAGACAAACACTCTGTTATGAAGCCAATATGTCGCTTACATAATATCAAATGTATTAAATTGATCGCCAAATATAAAGTATTACAAAAAGAAGTTTTCTGACACTTTGATTAAAATAATAGATAAAATTTAGTAAAAAATAAACATATGGTTTTAACTCCCCATACATGTGTAGCTACAAGAACATAAGTTAGTTTCAGTACTTATGAACAAAATATTCATAAAGTGTACGAAACAGAAATGAACAACAACATACAAAGGTTTTGGAAATAGCTCAGCACATATGGAGAAACAACAAATCGATGAATTGAATGAATAAAATTCAAGCAATAATGAAACACGGGTATTTTGCAAGGATCAAATTTATGTACCAAGTGACAATCCATAACGTTTGTGCAGGACTAGTATTTCCACTGGAGATAAAACGTAACTGTACGTAATATACTCGCTGAAATGACATAAGTGGTGGGTATCAGCTTCTAGCATCATTCCTTCAGTAATAGAAACAAAACCCGGACAAATATTTTCGTGTATTGCTTGGTATATGAATTCATAATATTATTTTTAGCTTTGATGCAGTTTTAATTGCTACACCTTTCAAGAAGGCCAGGCTGAACATTTGTATAATCACGTAAGTCTAATCAAAATATGATTGGCCACGTGCTATCTCTATGCAAAAAGCTGTTCAAGGCTCCAATGAAAGGTTTTACAGAGTTCAATAATTTTTTTCTTTGAGGTTTCTTATTTTTACTATGGACAACACTACATCTGACGACTTTTATTTTCAAATTTGAAAATGTCAAATGTAATATGTCGGTTTTGAGATACATATACTTTCCCTGTGTAGAACTCTTCAGCGTGAAGACGATTAGCCGGTGAAGTGTACAGGAAGATGGGGCTGTTCTTGTTAGATAACATTGCATATTTCTCTGTATATTAGTTTTTATTAGGATATACCTCATTTACACGTTATCAAAAGAATATAACTTGGTATCTTACCCTATTAAAGATAGAATTTTGTTTTTTTCTACCCTAAGATAAATGCTACACTTTTATGATACTGATATACCCTTTACTTTCTTTGGAAAACAGTCCCATCCTCTTCGTTGTGCAACGTACAAATATGCCTCCATGAGCAGAACAGCTACAATCTCAAAACTTCTGTATCTTCAGTTCTTGCCAAAGGCAATAGAATTTGACCTGGCGATGTTTCATATCAAAAATTACATGTAGAAAGATTGCATGTGAGCCTATATGACATTGCTCAGAAATGAAGTCTCTACAGTATCCTTGTAAGCAAGAGGTAATGTTCATGAAATACCAGACATTAATTCAATACTACAGAATTGAACAAGGTTTTCAAAAATAAACATGTAAACATATAAATCAACGAGTGTTAAATCAACCTACTGTATACAAGGATATTTTCGCCCTGTGTTATTTTCGCCCTAATGCACTTGTACACAGTTTCGCTCCGTTTAAAATTCGCCCAGTCTCATCATTATCTATATAATGAACTTACCATTTTTAATTCGCCCAGTTTTGATTTCGCCCACTGAAGAGTAGGACGAAAGGGGTGAAAATAAAACGTTGGTGAAAATTTTGCTGTATACAGTATTAATTTCTTGCATATTGCCCACTGCGTTTTATAGCCTGCACACCACAAAATATTGCATTTATATTTGAATGTCTTTATATAGCCCGCTACGGCATATCACTCGCGGGTTATCTGCTACATATATAATTACTATTAATAGCAGACCTTAGCCACTTTACTGCCACCTTTACTTGTGTTCCAGCTAGGTACGATCTACACGTGCTTCAGCAATGTTATGGTAAACTTGTAGCAAACAAATACATGTATGTATCAAATGTTCACTTATATTAAATTAATTCTTTAAATATACATGTATACATTTGTTTATGCATAACACTTTTTTGTTCTGTTAACATTTGTGACTTGCACAGCTTTTGGATGAGAAAGACATCACATGGCCAATATATTCTAGTGTTGTTTGGAAAACATTTGATCAGATAGCAGAAGGGATTTTTTCTATGTTCAAAAATGTATAATCCACGAGCAATAGGCAAGAAATTGCGGTAGGTCTTTCAACAGATAAGTGGGAGTCATAAATGTACTGGATCAAATCTTAAACCCAAAAAATAACAGTTTAAAAGATGTAAAAAACAACAACACTAGTTTAAAAAACGTAACAAAAAACACCAGTTTAAAAAGTCTGGAAAATTACTTTGTGACATATAGAGGACAAAAAAGTATTATTTCCTTTCGGCTTGCTGAGGGGGAAGTTAAAAATAATGAACAACAATTTCAATACTGCAATTAACATTTCAACGTGAAATATAGTACATCACACAGCAGTTAATTTATCAAAGCAAATTATAATTAAATGAAAATTTGGCAGTTATACAGATATATGCTGTATCTAATCATATATCATAAAATATCTCTGATTTCTTAAAGAGTGATAATCTGAATTCTTCTAAATTCTGTATTTCTAAAATCAAACAGAAATAATTAATATATTGCTAAATAATTCTCAATTTAGACCCTTTCTACACAAAGTACGTAATAGTCTGGTCCAAAAGCATATTATTTTGATACTGAAAATCTAGTTTTATTGGCAAGAATTTAATTTCTGCGTGTTTATGCGAAAACATTATAATCGTAAAATGAATATTCTCACTTAATATTCTTAAATTCATACAACATACAACAATATTTATCAAACTCAGCATGAACACATTCAGAATTGTACTTTAAAGAATAATAGCATGACTACATATTCGCCGAAATAAAATTGTGGGAAAATTTCTGGACTTTTAGTACTTGGGATTGAAAGGGTTAATTACATGTTAGTTTTGTGTGGATTAAGAAGCAATTGTTGTTGTTGTTGTATTGTTGTTTAACGTCCCGCTCAAGAATATTTCACTCATATGAGACGTCACCGTGTGCCGGTGAAGGGCGTCAAATTTTGCCTTTGCTCGGCAGGGTTCTTTACCGTGCAGCATTTGTATTCACCATTTCTTTATACAGAGTCATTCCCTGGTGATGTGATATGAGTTCATGTATAACACGTTTCATGCATCATTTAGTTTCTTTCAGCCATTACAATGAATTTTGAATTATCGCTACTTCTAACACAAAGCTGCACTCAGCCGCCAGTCTCTAAGAACAAACGGTGGCATCATCATAAAACGATTCTTCTACACGTGCGCATAAAAATCTGTGACGCCTGCATCAACACAATTAATAATTATGATACGAAAATAAAACAATTAAGAAATAATATAAAACATATGAATATAGTAAACAGGTATAATTCTGGAACATACGTCATAATACAAAACAAAATTATCAACTTTTTATAAATATCTAAAACACAATTTCAAAACCTAGATTTTAAACACATCAAAGAACTTTGAAATACTCCAATATTTGGGGTATATGTTTTTCCTTTTGCAAGAAATGAACTTTAAAACACTCCCTTTTTCTCTTTCAGTGGTTTTGATTCACAAATTATGCTCAGATAATTTTCTCCATGAGACTAAGTGAAAAGTATTGCAAATAAAAGGGTTGGACTATTATATCTGGGCCTCCGTGGCTGAGTGGTAAGCGTGTTCAGCTTTGAATCAAAGGGTCCAGGGTTCAAATCCTGCAGTGCCACTCAGGGGTTGGCCGTCCCTGTCTTTCGAGACGGTAAAAACCAAGGTCCCGTGTCACAGTAGGTGTTTGCACATTAAAGAATCCTCCCTGCTCTATGGCCAGCAGTGCCTTGCACAGGCAAAATTTGTCGCCCTTCACCGGCACACGTTGACGTCTCCATATAAGTGAAATATTCTTGAGTGGGACGTTAAACAACAACGACAACAACTACTATTATATCTCCATATGCTACCCATAAAAAAAAAAAAAATACAAAATTGCACGAAAATTTATGAAATGGGAATAAATATTTTAACTAGGAATTTTCGTGTGGGGCAACCATGGGGAAAGTACCAAATTCTGGTACTACTGAACTGCAGGTGCATGAATTAAAAATCAAAGTAATACAGTCACCTAATGAATCCTCAATGCAATCCTGTGGCCCTTTTCACAAAAAATCTTATGATAAAAATCACCTGTAGTCGTAAGTGTATACAATTTTATCATTGTTTATTTGACAAATTCTAAATGTAATTATATAAATATTGTCGCAATCTGATTTATATCATTAACACAAATACAATTTCATCAAAATTGGTCAGTTTTATTGTAAAATGTACAAATTATGATCAATTGAAATACTGCTAACTTACATGTATGATTACGAGTGATTTTGATCGCAAGATTTTTTGTGAAAACGGCCCCTGCTTCATAGTTCCTGACTTGGAAGACATGACTGTCCAGAGTTACCCTCTGCCTTGAGAAAAGATTTATGAAGAATCAACTTATAAAAGATTTCTATCAACAGAGTCTGTCCTGAGCAGAGACGTATATAACACAGAGACTAGCGGCATATCAAACTCCCGTGTGATCACAAGACCGGTGTTTTTCTCAATTATCTAGACAAGATTAGGCTTTTATAGAAAAGTAAAACACGAAATACCTTGCCAATTAGCTTCAAACAGTTTAGCATATACAACAAGTATGAAAACACATTTTGATGCAAATAGGGACTCAATAAATGGTGATTGACTGATTACGAGCAAGCATAGAAATCTCATATTTCAAAAGGGTGTTAGGAACACCTCTGTAAATAACTTATCCATATATGTTAATCAATGAAAGGCACCGATAGTCACTTCCGTCGTGAACGACGAATCAATAGAGAGAATAGGAAGTTACCAGTCTCTGTGTTTTATACGTCTCTGTCCTGAGTGACTTCCTGTCCAAGAGGACCTCATTTCCAAGGTGCAGCAGTAGTGGCCTCTAAGACAATCTCTTTTGTAGCTGTACCAACACTCATTCATTTTTTTTATGCTTGAAGATGGGTAATATGCTACTCTAGAAAATTGGAAAAGATATAAATTACTCTTCCCTAAAAGTATGTAAAAAATGAACAAAGCTAAAACATACTGATCACAAAGAATAATAGATATTTTACCCTTCATGTTTTAGACTGCAGCTCTCCAGTGAAAGACTTCCATATGTGGTATACTACCTAATCTAGACATTATATATCCATGGTTATAAGTCAGGAAGGCGATTGCTTCGGTTCATTTGGCAGAAAGACACTATGGGAGGAAATCACAGACAGTTTTGAAAACTTTTCCTGAAGATGCTTCGATCGCTTCAACCTGCATTTCTGTTCCACCATTACCGAGTCGGACCAAAATTTTCCCATCATCCTTTGCCCCCATGGGTGTTAGATCTATTATAAGAGCACCAATGCATTCGCATCCAGGGTCATCAATGTATTTTGTATCTTTGTCTTTCGATGCATAGAAATCTAAAAGAGCATACTGCTGGTCATTTTTCACACGGAAATACTCTTTGGGTTCCTGAAATTCTCCGACTTTGACAATCTGACCCGTCTCAACATGTTTGTCAAATACTCCGTCGCACCAATGCTTGCCCTCTTTTGTGTGATAAGCCGACTTCTTATGCTCTGGATCCACCCCAGGTTTGAATATGCGTTGCTTAGCGATACCATATGTGTACCTGCATACCCTTGACCCAATGACTTTTGGTTCAAATCCATATATGACGGCACCTTTCAATACAGCTAAACTAGGGTTTGAAGGAACGACTACCTTTTTGTCAGGGAAATTTTCTTTTAAGGCATTTACCATCATTGGTGATTCAGCGAAACCACCTACAGCAAGTAACGTAGATACATCATCCATTCCTTCTTCTTTGAGCAGGTTCTCCACATACTTCAGTACATTGTCGATAGATTCTTCAAAAAGACTCTCAAACAAAGAGCTAGAAATGGATAGCTTATCTCGTTTGAAAGTCAAATCGTCAGACAGTGAACTGTTTGATTCCAGAGCCTCGCTGACGTCACATTCAGTCAATTCACGATAAGCATTTATCAATGTGACGGGCAGACGTACTGTGACCTTCTTGGTTGAATCTTTTCCTTTGAAATTACATTTCTTTGATTCAAACTCGTTACAAAGATCTAGCCAATCACCAGAATGTTTATCCTTCACCTCGAATATCACATCGCCTCCGAGCAAGCGCTTTAAAATTTTACTATTAAATGCTTCGTTGACCCTTGTGCCTCCCCAGTATCCACCGCAAGCTTGCTGTAGCTCCCGGAGACCGCCATCAGGGGATACCTCATGTGCAGTGATGTCAATAGTCCCACCTTCAAAAAGGAAAATTTAATCTTTAAAGCATATTTACATTATCAATTCTAAAATTATTGTTTGTGACATTTGATGTTAAGGCAACTCGTAAATAGTCATTTTTGGATATAGTAAAGAAACAAGGTCATATATATGTGTGCATTGGCAAATCAAAGAACCCTTTGAAATGCTGTAAGTGGCAAGCTTAGGTATATACATCATAATATGTTTATATAAAGCCCTTCAGCAATATGTAGTGATGCCTCAATACAAGTTAAAATTTTTGTGTGGGTCTTTGAACAACAACACAATAAACAAAAAACAAGAACTAATAATAATTTCATGTTTAAAAAAAGCAAAGCAGTAATATCCCTTGATATTGATATCAGGCATATACACACACACAATTAAATATATATATATATATTGTACCAGGACTCACCCTGTAGCTAGCAAATTGAGTCAAAGACTCATTTGTTTCAAAATTGTCTAAAAATTTCATAATTGGCTAACTTTATGGCTATATAGTAGGTAAAAAAAAAATCAATTTGCTATAGAAATACTTGATTGGCTAAATTTTGGGCTAAAACTTTTCTGACCCCAGAGTGACCCCTGATTGTACATGAGTGTAGGATACGGAGAGCATAGCAAGTCGTGTACAGTAGCTTTCAACATTACTACAATACATGTATACATGTAGCAGCTTGTTTTCAGTGTTAAAATGTGGCTTTTCCCCCAATCTTCCCTGCAGTAACCAGCAAGTAGACATTTTATTGAATGGAATAAGCATGAATTTATATCAATTTATAACAAAACTATCAAAGATTTGCAGTCCATGACAAGGCTTTGTGAGTCTTGGACATTGCAAATCTTTGACATAAGGATGACATTTCCTGTGCAAAGGGGGTGGTTGATTATTTTTCTTTCGACCCCAAATATAACATTTCAAAAATCATAAATAGATCTAAATGCACCACATTCTTTATTTAAGTGAACACATTAGAATAAAACCTGCTTTAGTGACCACCTGCATATAAAGACCACCTGGTCACAAAGACCAGTTTTTGCTGTCCCCAATAGTATCATTTACATACAAATCACTCTCTATGTACAGACCACATCTCTATTAAGACCTGTTTTCTTGTGTCCCTGTATGGGTCTTCATAGGGTTTTAGACAAGCATGCAGGGGTGTGAGACAGAGATATCTCAAGATGGCTTAATAGGTGGATTATTCTGTCATGGGTGATAGAAATATCAATGTATACCATACCTCCAAGATCCAGTACAAGGTATTTAGCACCAGCACCTAGAGTCGCTATCTGCTTCCCACCATCGATGGTGGTGCTGATCTCCACGGGTACTTTTCTACAGTACAGTGATGCGGCCTCAGGCTCCAAAGCCAAGGATAGCTGATTGTCATCAATACCGGCCTGAAAAAGTGTGAGAGTAGAGAATTAAGTCAAGATAGAGGCCAGAGGAGAGAGAGAGAGAGATAGAGAGAGTAGAGAAGTAAATCAAATTACAGGACTGAGAAGTGTGAGAGTAGGTCTGAAAAGTTAAGTCAAACTACAAATCTGAAACTTAGGGGAGGAGAGGAGTTGTTGTTGTTGTTGTGTTGTTTTTTAACGTCCCACTCAAGAATATTTCACTCATATGGAGACGTCACCATGTGCCGGTGAAGGGCGACAAATTTTGCCTGTGCTTGGCACTGCTAGCTGTAGAGCAGGGATGGTTCTTTAACGTGCCAACACCTACTGTGACACAAGACCTCGGTTTTTGAGGAGGGGAGTAAGTCATACTAAAGACCTGAAAAGTGTGAGAGTAGAGAACAATAATAAACAACATACAGCATTGTGCCATATGTTTATGAACAAATGTTATTTTCATCATATATTTATAGTAAACTGCACTAATCTTATTTCTATTCAACCGATTTCAATGAAACCTTTCTTTAAAAATTCATAATTTACTAAAAAAAAATTCTGATGCAAACAACTTTATATTTTGTCAAGTGGTTAAAAAAAAGCAATCAGTAGAACACAAGATTAAATTTTCGAGTTGTCAAAAATCCCCATAGTAAGTAACATTATATAGTGAATGTGCATTTTTAAATTAAACAAGTGAGTTAATCTCATATTGTCTCAAAATCTGCTGAAAGAACAATATCAATTTTATATCTAAAGAAACTTCATAAAAAATCAAAATTTTGAATACAGATAACATGTAAATTGGTTGAGGCTCTGAAAACCTATGGAATTTTGTAAAAATGCAATTTCACCATAAATATATAGTAAAAATAGCATTTGTTCATAAATATATGGCACAATGCTGTAGATGTAGCTGATTACATTTAGCATAACAAACTAGCGTTGCATATGATATAGCATTATTTTGCATTTTTGTGATTCATGGGTGTGTGTACGCAACTGTTATTTAGCATGCTAATTCCACTGCTACAGAATATTGTTTTTTTCTGTCTCATCCAAAAGATAGGGAAACCACTGAACCATGACTGTCCCAAAATAATTTACATGTGCATTAACAGACTCACCTGTTTTGCAGCTTTCCTCATAAAATGTTTTGCCCTCAGGTCCCAAATTGCTGGTACCGTTATGACCCAGTAAACATCAGAAAAGGTGAAGTCTGTATTGGAATCTTTTTTCTCTAAGTAGCACTGTAGTTTGTCACGAATGTATCCAATTACACTTGAAAATACGTCTATGGCTGGGAGCTCTTTACCTTTTATGTCTTTCAGTTTGGTTAATTCAGATAAACCCTACAAAACAGAAGCAAGCATTTGTCATCTAAGATCTAATCTATAAGCAAATGTATAACACAACACTCTGTTCCACAAATTTTCGGCCCCTTGGCCTTTATCAAGTGGTCGACGACAGTGACACTAGCTTTTATTTGAAAATCATTTTTATTTCATTTTTGATTTTCATTGAAACTCTTCATGATATATGTACGCATGCTAGTGTCACTGTTGTCAACCACTTGATAAAGGCCAAGGGGCCGAAAATTTGTGGAACAGAGTNNGTGGAACAGAGTGTTGTGTTATATATTTCTACAAGGAAACTTCCCTTTGGAGGAAATTGGATTATATTTATAAGCAAATGGACAAGAAGAAGAATGATCATAGATACGCCATCCTCAACAGGGTACACAACTCTGATATAAACAAAAAATAGATATCACAAACCCGTGAATTAGAGTGACTACCATGACTATAGGCCTTCATCAGTGTGTTTTCAAAATCTGAATATCCCCTTGTGGATGCCAAATGTTGTGGCTCATAAAAAAACATTGCATTCAAAAACTAAATCTCAAGGTGAACCTCCATGCAAGTTTTTTTTTAGGTAAATACCATTGATACTTTCTCAGAAAGAGAAAAAATAAGGATTACTTTTCTAAATGAGGTATGCAAAACTAAACACCAAGGAAAAGCTAAGGCAAGATTTGAGATAAATAGAATCTTTCACCACTTTGCACCCCGCGTGCTTATCTCCAGCCCCCTTGACGCCACTACCGGTAAGTCTTGACCTTCTTTTGACGTATTTCGTCTGCTTGAATGCAGTGATACACCTATATATCTACTACTTAGACATACATTATTTGAGGGTGAGAGAAAAATGATCAACCACCAGTTTGTACAGGAACAGAGAAATCTCAACCTTGTGTCAAAGATTTGCAACATCCACCACTCAGCAAGCCTCGTCATGGACTGCAAATCTTTGACACTCGGGTGAGATTTCTTTTCTCTGTAAAAAGTGGTGATAGATTCTCTTTTTCCATACTTTCTCAGATATAGAGGTAACAGGATTCTCTTGATTGAAACCTATCTGTATCACTGGGGACCCATTTTTTCCAAATAAGTTCAAATATGTGGCATGCAAGATAGACCCCAAAGGGGAACTTACAAGTAAGGTTTGAGGAATATCCTCTCTGTACAATTTGAAGATTGTGTTTGTTTGTTTGTTTTTTTTTTGTTTTACGCCACACTAAACAATCTTTCAGTCATGGCGACCAGTTTTTATTGGTGGAGGAGAGAACCGTGGAAACTTACCCAGAAAAGATATCAAGTAAACTGGAAAAGTTTCCAGCATGATCAATTTGGGTTCTGGGAACTAGACTCAAACCAACGCTGACAGGATGTGCTCTAACCATTCGGCCATAAAGGTCCACTTTCTCAGGAATGGCAAAAACAGCAATTGTATTAGAATGGCTGATGGACAACTGACCATGGACCACAGATGAAGTTTGATTTTATTAGCCCACCATCAGTATATTAATAGACTAGAATTAAGGTCCAATGTTACAGCCTGTTCAATTTTCTTCAAGGACCCTCTATGTCGAGCACTGAAATTATTTGACCCTAAACTAATGAAAAATATTATGTTAGTGAATAAGAGATCCTAGAATGATAATAATGATAGTTGTCTAAAAATGTTTCAAAAGAATATTTATCAAAAGTAACTTACTTTATCCTCAAATAACGTCATCTTAAATTGTCGAAATAAGTAGTGGGTTTTCTGTTTTTCCGCATCGAGATTGACATAGTCTTGCTCTGCATCGTATCCAAAACTGACAATCGTTTTATCAGGTGTAAGGAGAACACAGGTGGGGGTCTTGTATGTAACGGTGGTGCCGCTGTTCCAGGTCTCCACATAGATTTTTCCTGGATCATTGTGGTAAAGATCGCGTGTACACAAGGCAAATCCGGAGCCAAAGGTCCCGAAATCTATTGCCGCGACAACCAACTTGTCATGCTTAGGAACCTGTGAAAATAAAACAAACAGTACTGTAGATTCCCGAAAGAGGTCGCGATGGCTCAGTTGTTAGTGTTTTCACCTTCTGATCATGAGTTTATGGGTTTAAATATGAGCCACAATATCGTTTGCTGTTCCTGTCTTTCAGATGAGACAAACAAGAGGCCCAATGGGCCTATAACGCTCACCTGAATAATACCAGCATAAACA
>JACSZP010024844.1:0-18057 GCA_016161895.1 Pinna nobilis
CTCAGTCGGAGGACCCACTTTCTGCTTCAGCAGAAAGCTGATCTCTAGTTGTTTTTATGTTCATTAGGTGGGCTGATAAAATGTTGTACTAAAGAATGAAAGATAAAATTACATTCAAAGAATATCAGATGCTTCATAGTAAATAACTTTTTCAATCAGTTTGTGGCTAAAAATACAATGTATCCGAATGACAATTTTCCAATTGCTATTAATAGAAACGAATGGTTTCATCACCTACATGTAGATCCAATTTCCAAAGCTTTTACTGCCATGTGAATACAGGCCATTGAATCAAATTTAAGAATCACAATGATGATAGTAAAAATATCTATGAGAAAAATAATGATGGAATATAACTTTTAGGCCTAGATTATACACAGAACATAAATAAATAAATAAATAAATAAATAAATAAATAAATAAACAAATAATGAATACAAATTCTTATTCTCTGGATCAATGTGAATACATACACTGAAAATAGATAAATAGATAGATACATAGATAAAAAAGAATTCTGATTTTCTGGATCAAATGAATGCAGTTGACATTAATTTTGTATGGAATGTGATTTCACAAGGTTAAGAATAACGATGTGAATACGACACTTGCATGCATTCGATCAATATACCAAAGTAATATAATATTTTATATTACATTACACAAATGAAAATCGGTATTAATGGTAATTGTAGGTTAAAAAAGGGTATCGCTTTGATGATAAAATATTTATCGTAAATATATATTTCTGTTTGCTTCGCATTTCCACTTAACAACTAGGCCTCACATACAAAAATGTTGTGCTCTACATGACGTTGAGTCTGGGTGACAACTGAGTCGAAGTTATTGTATCATCGTATATTGAAATATAATCAGGAACATGCCAAGAAAGTCAAATTATTATTATTATTTTTTTTTTTTTCATCATCATCATTATTAGTTATTATTATTATTTTATTATTATTATTATTATTATTATTATTATTATTACTGGCTAATGTCAAAGGTATAATTGCATCTATAGTGGGTAAACGACTCTTAAATGACAAGTTCATGTCAGGCAAAGTGCACGGAATTTCAGATTTATGGCCTTTGCTAATCCTGTCACAAAGTATTTATTGTCTCTAATGGTATTTTAGTCCCGGTTTTCTCTAAAACAATTTCTAAGACTTAAAAATCAGAAATTCGTATCTTTTCCCGAACTTGAATGACACTTCTTTTTAAAAAATAAAGCTTTAGTTGTTCCTTATCTACATGTGTACACTATGGTTAGATATGTAAATGTTAAGCTTCAGTTACATCAGATAAAATTAAAGTGACATGATATTTTTCTTTAATAAAGACATACGAATATTACCTGTTTGCTTTTGAAGAGGCAATTGCTTAATGTTACACTTAGCAATCCAATTCAAAATCCTAATAGTTGGAAATTCTAGATATTTCATGTATTAATCATAAACCAAAGATATTTCAAAATTGTTTCTGGCTAAAATCAAAGATGAATATCCAACGCAATTTTAAAAGCTTACTTTTAAAAGTTTTGTTGAAAAGTTGTAAATCTAAAATGAAATATCGCTAACGTGAAATTCGTGATATGTAATTAATACTTCTGATCTCTTTATGACAACTGTAGAAAGAATGGTCAATGCAGAACATGTCCGGGCATATCATATTGTATACAATAGCGGAAAAGGGATATTCTCACTCAGTCATCGAAAGTAAATGATAGGAAGGTTGTTATCAATATGTTTGCTTTGTTGTCAATGAATATGGTGCTGCCGTTTATACTAGCTACCTTCTAAAATGTTTTATGTTTTATTGTCAAATTGTGTTGATTGAATATTAAAACTTGTATAGGTGTACGTTTGAAAATCTCATCCACGCCAAAATCGTTTAGTTTCGATGTTTTTGTCCCGAACATCAACAATAGAAAAATTGATTGTCTCAATGAAATTATATAAAAATCTTTTTTTCATTTCAGATTACAGTAATCTTACCAGTGTTATGTTCCTTTGGGGAATGCAAAGAAGACTCCAGAACGTGTTCCAACCATCATAAGACTGTTCACATATGTGATGAGACATTGGAAGGATGCACAGCAGAAAATTTCTTGACTCACTGTATCATTGGGAACGATGGTATAAAAAAAGTACTCCTAGTTGTCTGTTGCCCCTTGGAATGGATAGATAGCCGTAAGTTAACATTCACCCAATATATACATGTATATATATTTCTTACTGACAACGTCTCCATATGAATGAAATATTATTGAGTTGGACGTTAAACAACAATACAATACAATACAATATTACTGACAACTGATATCGTGTAATGCAATTGGTTATCTTTGAATATGTGAAAACAGTGGATATTCAATACAGCTCCATGATTTTCTTATACGGGGCTGCTGGGTTTTATATGGGGTTGATGTGAGAGTTATCTCCTGTTGTTGTCACAGTTTCTGATCCCAAACAAAGATGGCGTCGAACGAAAGCAGACGCCGTTTCGTTGACAAAACGGATGCGAAATTTTCTAATAAAAGGATCAAATAGAATGCCGAATATACACTGAAAGCAATCCTTAAGTCTGCTACCGTATTTCCCAAATACTGGAGGGGAACAAAAAGCAGGACACTTGCTTTAAAGGCAGGCATAATGAAATGATGAAGTCCGACTGATCGAACCGCTTGACAACCTACAAGAGGTGAGCGATACGCGAGCGATACAGGGCATTGTCGTTTGAAATTTATATAATTTATCTAATATGATATGAGATAACGGTAGTCAGTAATACATATTCATTACATAGTGTACAGTTGACCGAATATGATATATACGTAGTTATATGGAATTTACTAACCACGTATATATCATATTCGGTCAACTGATGAACTCCATGTGAAACAAACGTACACAATGCTATTTGTTCTCGATATAACGGCATAATCCGGCACCGGTAGTGATTATGGGTAATACAATTGCATTTAAACACACACACACACACACACACACACACACACACACACACACATATATGAAATGCTAGCGAAAAGACATTCTCAGGGTGATATGAGCTCATTTTCATGTTTACCGTACGTATTTTTTTTATTGCACAATCCAGGGCCGTTGGTTCTGTATTCATTCTGGTGTTATATAGTAATTTCAGAGTTGCCTTGCGCTCTTGTCTATTTCAGACTATTGCCCAGTATTCAACATCTCGGAAAGACGGATTGAAAAACAAAAATGCAATGCAAAAGATGGCAATTGTCCTGACTTTGCGTTTTTGTCGGACAATGGCAGTAAATGTGAGTGTTATAACATGCCACTTGAACATTTCTCAACTGTAAAAAGAGACAAGTAATGTCATTTCTGTCCATCGCTAATTTTACCAATATCTATAGACAAACACATTTTGATTTAATTCAAATCTTAATTTGAAGTGATTTGTGTAATATACCTAATAGATGATGAACTATTTCATTACCGTGACATGTGAATTCATTATTACATTTTCTGTCTCGCATTTTATCACCTAGAAAATCTTTCACTGATATTATAATATCGATGAAGGACTTCAAAGTCCGAATTGCAGTTGGTTGGTTGTATTGTTGCTAAAAGTCCCACTCACATGTATTACACTGATATGGAGACATCACCGTATGTCGGTGAAGGGCCATACATTTGGTCTATGCTAGGCACTATTGGCCGATGAGCAGGGAAGGTTCCTTAAGGTACCGACACGTACTGTGACACGAAAACTCGGTTTTACTGGCTCATCCACAGGGCAGGGACAGTCAACAGCAGCGCAGCGGAGATTTGGACTAACGACCTCATGATCTCATGAAACACGGCTACCACCGAGCTATAGCGCCTCTTGCAGTAAGATTGAACTAATTATGATGAACTTTTTCTTCCTTTTTTTCAGTCAGCGGTTGTATCCGGTGAGTATTGACATAAAGCAATTCAACATATATCATCTTTACAAACTGCTATACGAAAACTGATTTCAGATGATAATTAAACTTTTATATCTCACTAGAGTCACTCAGATGATTTACTGAGATCCGCCCGGTCGTCGTCGTCTGTCTAATATGAGTTTACAAAAAGAGGAGAGAATTTTTCTTTTCTAGAAACCAACATTGTGCTACAGGGGTTCTGGTTTGTTCACCCATGGGGAAAATGACATAGCCATTCGTGGATACCTTTGATAATTTTAACTTGGTCAATATACAAGAACAATATAATCTAACTGTATATGTTCTGCCTAGGCTTGACATGACATTGTAGTTATGTGACAGTGATGGTCCGAGAATATCTTGTATATAACATATAGCCTTAATTCATAATACAAGTAAAAGGATCCAAAATAAGAATTACTTTTTACAGTGATATCTATTTCTGTGTTCTATAAAATAAGAAAACGTACTGATCAGCAGAAAACTCATGTAAGATATTTTCTTATTGGACAGTGTGAGAAATGAAACCACTGAAGGACCTACGTCCACTGTAGGGACAACCGAAGCACCATCTACACCTAATGAAAGGTATGTAGCCTTAAAGTGTTGTTCATGGATGACTTTTCTAACTGTGGGCGATCTAATTATGTTGATATCTTGTGTAAAGTAAGGAGGAGAGTTGCCGACTGCTCATATTAAGACTATGAAGTCGAGGATTTGAGCCTCGGCAGCGGTGATAGATTTTCTTGTTCATTCAGATTAATTAAAAACCGAGGTCTTGTGATACAATAGGTGTCGGCACGGTGAAGACCCTCCTATACCCATTGACCTTTAGTTCTGAACATAGACCAAACTGTTTGTGAAACCCATCACCAACATAAGGTGGCATTTCCTTATGAGTGAAAAATTCTTGATTGGGACGTGTTCCGACAATACAAACAACAACGAACATAATGCAAGATTTGTGTCATGTTGATTTTTAATAATGTGATCTTGACTTGATTTTTTTACCTCGTTAAAATTAAATACAAACAATTACTAGAGCATGCCTCAATATTAGTAAACTTAGTAGTTAACATATATAAACATGCACACATTCTGGGTTTTTTTTTCAAGCTAATGAATTTCATTAAAATTGATTTTAAAAACTTATTCTGTTTTAAAACTATCCTTTAAGTTTTCCTGATCTTTCAGAGCTTGGCACCAGAACTTTTTACGGATTCTTATGTTGTATTTGGACTTTTCAGGAAATAAACTTAATGCCCACAAGAATTTCTATATTGAGTCATTGTGTATTATTCAATCTACTATTTAAAAACTTTTTAACGGTGTGTTGTCCAACGCAGAAATAGATTTTAATATTTTCGATTTTAAACTTAAGAATTTGATTGCCCAATCCCTGCCAAAAAGATTGCATTTTTGGCTTTAATACCTATGTTGTAATTATTGAAAGTAAAATGTTCTCATTACTTTCTTTACAGTAAATTGTTGCATTTGAGTGGTTCTTGATTTCAGTATGATAAACACTAAAACAAATATGTCATGATCAATATAATACAACAAAAATTGTGTAGTAAGGAAAACATACAGAAATGTGAAAAGAAATTAATAAAATAATAATGCATTGGCTCAGTATTTTGTCACTTGCGTGAAAAATATAATCAAACTAGACATACAGTATAATGAAACCTACAAAACAAATATGATAAATGTATGTATGTATATAACCTGTCGGCAAATGTCAAGGAGAACTCGGCCAGTAACCTTTATACGAAGGAGGATGTAAGATATTCAGGTTTAATCGCCAAATTAAACATTACATGTAGTTTTGTTCCTCAATCTTGAATTTAGATGGTTTGATTTAAAATCATACTGAAGGGCAATATGTAGGCCTATGAACAGTGGTATCCTCTGGGACTGATCACTAATCTCATTGTGACCTTATAAGTAAAATTAGCTAAAATGAATAAAGTGTAAGTGAATTATCGTTAGATTTTGACTAACGATCACTCCGTTTACTAATGATGTAGGGCGGTAGGAGTTGTGTCGTCGATCGCTGTTCGTTTTCCGTGGGACATTTGCGAGAGTTGTGGTATGCTAACAAGGAACGCTGGCTCCTTCCGGATGCCTGGTCCCATCCCGTTAGGGATTTGTATTTATTTTCCACGTTGAGATCATCATTATCCTAGACTTGTCATATTTCAGGACTTAGATTTTCATATATCTTTCGGTACTTCTTCAATTTTACATAACCTTTTCAATCCATTTGGGACAGGATAATCTTAAATTGGTTGAATATTTCGATCAGAGACTCAGAAAGCTTTGTCGATGTATTTTACAATTGGATGAGATTTCTTTGTCAAAAGTGGATACTCATAATAGATTCTTATAATCAAATCCTCGTTCCTGGCCATATGGATTGCACTTCAAGCAACAAAATATGTAGCATTATGAATGAAACACGTAAGGGTATCACTCGTTTTATACTCCATTGTATTAATTGACTTTCATCTAAGATGCTTTACTTTCTAGACAGCAAAGTCCTATAGAAAGGAAAAAATAACTTAAGGAATAGTAGCCTCAGTGATGAATATGTTCTTATGATGTTGACTCTCGCTATTGCCAGATTTAACTAATATTGTAAATGCAAATAACTTAAAAGTGCGCCATTAGGAGTACAAATGACACAGATTTTGTTACATTATTTTTTGTTGATATCGTATATGATTTAAAATGTGGAAAACAACATTTAAAAGGTTGAAGGATTTCATATAAAATACACTTGCATATAGTTCATTTATGTTCTCTTTTAATCAGCAGGAACAAAAAGGGTTTACTTGGTCTCTTTGCATTGTTACCAATTATTCTACTGGCGGCTGTTTTCATTTGGATGGTGTGTAGATTTTTAAGGAATCGAAGGAGACGGACACAAAATCCTGGACACGGTATCTTATATTTAATGTCAGATAATTTTATTGAATAAAGCTATATTGAAAAATTAATTTAATTTTAATTTAATTGTCGAAAATGTCAGATAATTAAATTAACAATAATATACGTGTAATTACAATTATATGAACTTTTTTGTGGATTTCCATACAAAATGTAAAATAAGTTACATTTTTTATGAAATGAATATCTTTTCTTAAAACCGAAATGAAATTGATATTTAAGCTGACTTCATCTTAAACTATTGATTTGTCTCCGACATTACTTTTCGTATTCAACAAATTTATAGCTATTTCGTTGAATTGATAATATGCCTTGTTTATCATTCTCAAGTCATTGTTGAAGTGAAGATTTACCAACTTTCTTTAAAATCTTAAATGTAACCTGCACCTGTAATCACATAATTTCATTTTAGTAGAAACTACACAAACTATGGAGTCACCTGTACCTAATGACACAACAGCATTGAATGGCCGTGACGTGAGGTCGCAGCCCGACGAGCCAGATGTCCCAAATAACACAACGGTTTTTTTAGATGATGAGGTGAGCTACTTCATACCAGATATAAATTATGCAAAAAATGTTGTATATGCGTGTCATGTTATCTGATTTATTTCAATCTGGTCTGGGCTTTCTGTTGAATTGGATGGATTTACGTGTTCTTTTGTTTTAAGACAATATTTACTTTTGGGAACTTGCTAATATTTTACCCTCTTCAGCTCATTAGAAACATGCAACAGTTCTTAAAACATTCAGAAATAGTTTTTAAATTTATTCACGAAGTACTGCACTGTGATTTATGTTTCATGATCAATGGTATTAATACATCAATGCTATGCGCAAAATGAATAACAATCCTTAAATTAACACATTTCCCGTTTATCGTGTAATCTACACCCCATTTGGATATTCCTTTCTTTGCGATGCGCTATGATCGAATGATGCCACAGCTGACTATTCAGTCGTGAATGAAAAGCTGTTCCATAATTAATGTAAAGATTCTGAAAGACCTAGATTTTATGTCGTAGGTGTACTTTCGTTTTGAAGGAAACATAATATCACAAGACCGCTCACTTATTTCTGGTCTCATCTCGTCTGCAACACGATGATATGGCTGCTTTGAAGCGGATGGTTATTTATGTGATTTTCAGAGATTATTCGCTACTTAAATATATATAAAATAAATGGTACAATGAGTTTTGCCCCTATTGCATGGGAATGCTCTATATGTATCCCTATCTGTGTGCCATCTACTAAGTAAAATGATACAAAAATCTTCACGACAACATACATGAACGTATGCAGGTTTTATCATTTTGTTCACCATTAAGTTGAGCCGGAAAAAAATTATTCTAATGAATATTCCTTAATTTTAATCCTCTCAACTTTATTTTGTAGGTGCCTGTAAATGGAGAGGCGGAGAGCGTTTTGTAACACCATGACATTCATTTAGGTCTTTGATATATGAGCGAATCGACGCTCTTTATGGTATGATGGTTTACTTACGGCATTCCAAACGTTGGTTCTTGAGTATTAGTATCAAGAGGTTACATCTGACGTGACAGAACTACAGAAATACAATCTTAGGAAGATGAGAATCAAACCTTGGAAAGGAATTTACAAAATCCAAAATATCAGATGGAAAATGTGAATAACCGCGAGATAGATCTTCAAATGAGAAGCTTGTGGAATAACTTGAAATCCCATGGTATATCCAAATCGGAAATGTGCCTTTTGCGAATCTTAAAAGTGAAGAAAACAGAAAGGGCGGCCTCGAACTGTTTCCCCGTGAAATAAATGAAGACCCAAAATACTTTACCCATGTTTTAAATCGGTAAAGCGACAATAAAAACGATCGCACCATATCTTCTACGAACTGTACACATGTATTGGTCCGTGTATGTGGTACACATCCGGAACTGGGAACGGGAAATCTCATAATGGTACATTGTTATCTTGAAGAAATTGAATATGAGATTAATTTCTACAGAAAACTCCTGATTGTTATAAAATAAATTGAACATTGAAAAGATTTTGTTAAAATCTTTTCAATGTTTCTATACACAAAATGCATATTTTCAGGTTGCCCGCCATTTCCAAAATTCATTACTTTGGGTTCTATTTCTTCTTTAGTACAAAATGTGTAATTTCGATTCATCACATTATTTATCTTAGCTGATCCAAGAGTCATCTTTAGTTTCAGACCTTTTAACAGTATCATGATAGCAATTGTAATTCTATGCATCAAATGTCTCAAAGTAAGACAAACAATAAAATATATTTTTAAATTGATTTCATTTCAAATTTGATTTCATCCAATAAACGGATGACAAGTGTTAATATCATTGCGACTTCCTACATGCATCGGAAATGTACTTGTGGAATAAATTTCGACATATCTAGTCACGGCGCGGATGCTGGTGGTGTTGACTGAGTGGTTGTAAAAAACGAGGTACCGTGTCACAGTAAGCTTCGGCACGTTAAACCCTCCCATCTCTACGGCTATAAATGCCGAGCAAGGGCAAAATTTGTCGGTCTCCATCGGCATACGTTGACATCGCCATATAAGTGAAAACTTCTTGATTGGGACGTTAAACAACAATAAACTAAACAACTAAACCAACATTATCTATAGTTGCGAATTACCAACGTTATTCCGGGTGAACTGAAAACTCGGCTGTTGATGATTGAAAGTAAAACAAACAACTTCATGTAAAAATCGGGAGATATCATCATTTAAACAAATGTCTACAAAGAATTACTAGTACGTTGTTAAACACCACTCTGATTCTATGCGCAGGTACGCTGGAGTTGATAAAAATGCGGGAATTCCTCATTGACAATATTTTCGTAGTTTTTGGTATTCAGGTCTTCCAACGGTCTATTGCATTGGAAGGGCACATATTCTATTATCTAACCTGATTTTATATTCTTATGAGGCAGAGTTTATTCAGAAGCTCCTACATGAGAAGAAAAAGTTTTTTGCTGTTGCTTTCAACTCGACATTTCAACATATCGACGACGTTTTATCCACTTCCAACAATATTTTTCGCTCATTTGTCGATTCCATATACCCCAGTGAACTGGAGATAAAAGGCACTGCAGAATATTCAACGTCTGCATCGTAATTACATATTTTATAGAATATAGATTTAAACTGTAAACTGACAACTCAGCTTTATGATAAACAGGATGACTTCATCATCGTTAACTTCTCATATACATTTATATACAACAATATTCCATCATCACTTGCTTATGTTTATGCCTCTTAACTGATTCGCTACGCAAGTGCTTGTGTAAAGTTTATTTTTAGATCGATGCAGATTACTAACAAACAAGTAAATGTTACAGTGTTTGCAACAGTCTCGTTTAAAGCCAGCTATTCGTAAGTTTTGTGGTCATTTTTTTCACTCGTACAGTCTGTCGTAGATATCAATTTGCACATCAGAGTCCATCTCCATTTATCCACGCATAGAAATGTATGGAGAAGACCATTACTCTGGGCTGGTCTGTGTTACAATTTTTTCATTTATTTCACCGCCTTTTATTCAAAAGAAAACAAAATAAAGACGAAATATATCTAAACGTTTCTCCTCTTGACAAAACTATCTAAGTTCAAAATTCTGCCGGTATCTGACACTGCTTTGAGTATGTATTGAGATGTACGACACAGAAATCCACGAATGATAAAAAAGTCGTTGACCTGAATTACCACACATTGTCCATTCTGTACACTGTAAAAACCAAATGTCTTCCCACTACCCCGAATCCAAAAATGAATGTCTATAAAAAATGTATACAAAATAAAATGCGCATAACGCCGTCACGTTAAATAAGTTGCATGTGTGTACCCATTGACCTCTAAATGTTGACATAGTTGTAATACTTATCATGGGTATGAATGTATTAGGCATATGAATGGAAGGGGCGGAGCTTAAAATTGTCTCGTGTCAATGATCGCTGCGTACATGTCGTTATATTCCTTTGAAACACCAGTTTATAAATATACTTACAATAGAAACGTTTCGAGGAATACTACTATGATACTATTGATACAGGTAAGATTCATTACTGTCTGTCTACTATGTACACGGTAAAAAGATCGATAAAGAGATACAGACAGACATGTAAACAAAATGTTACCTGTTTTGGCTATGGTCTGACTGTATATTTTGATCGATTTTTTCTCCATTTTTCGCACTTGTCTTATTCGTGAAATTCAAGAAAATGGACACTTTTATACTTATATTTAATTCGAAATTAACAAATATTGTTCCTTAATGGGGTCTTTTTTCAGACAAAAGTAAATTTAGAAATTTGGATATAATTTGGTACACGTCAAGCAAACACTTTGACTGCAAAAAGTGACTGGAATATTGTTTATGCTACTCTATAAATTTGGTTTTATTTGCGGGAATTTTAATTTCGCGTATATCGCTCGATACTCTATCCTGACATAAACTTGCACTATACAATATAGGATTATTACCTTTTCCCTACAAAATTACAGAAATGTTCTTTGGCGGAAAGATATAAGACACCGATTCACCAAATTAAAATCACCAGAATATTTCTGGATTTTTAGTTGTTAACTACATATGCACCTATTTCCAACAGACTAGAGCACATGAAGCCATTTAACAGGCTTGCTGGCGTTTATTATCGCCAAATTAAAGTATGTGCATATTGAAATGTCATCGAATCCATCGGTCAAGATTATCATATATCTTTAAAGGATTGATTAGTAGAGTAATTTACTGTGTCATGGGGCCCCGATTTTTACCGTCTGGGTGGGAGAGTCGAAACCTCAAACCCGCAGTGTAAATACGTTGTAGCATTTCAACATGCTCCTGGGGCCACCAGGATCTTCGCGCTGCGTTTGGTTGTTACTGTCTTTCAGGTGAGACAGTAAAAACCGAGTTTCATTGTCACGATACATGTCGGCACGTTAAAGAACTAACAGAAAGTAGTTATTGTGTACCATAGATTCTTCATTTCAAACTACAGACATTCTCTTAATCATACTTGTAGGTTTTAATTTTCATCGCTGTTCAAACATGTTCAATAGAAACAAGAAGCGTTTGTGCAAAGGAAATCCTTGACGTCACATCTTGTAGTAATGCAGAGAACAAATTTTGTCAAAATGATGAACACAAACCTCATTGCTTACAGTCGCAGAATAATAATTCGACATTTCTGGTCATTGCTTGCTGTGAACCTACACTGATCAAAGAAGGTACAGTCATAATTTTGATTAACATGCACAAAATACAAAAAATATACGGTCGGGCCTCATTAATCCGGACGCCAATAAACCGGATGCTATATATTTGTTTAACATTTAACTATACCAAGGGAACTTTATATCTTTACTGTGCCAATATTTCATTGGCAAGAGGTTTTTTTTCAGATTGTAATCATACGTTGTGTGTTTATTTAATTTCAGGTTTTTGTCCTTTCCTTTCCACAAATTTAGAGATAATGGATATATTCAATTGTACGGGGTCTACAGGTTGCCCAGAGCAACAATATCGTTCCTATCAAAGCTCCAAATGTGAGTTAATAAGATACTGATTTGCATATTTTTTTTTCATCTATACCTATCGTAGTCAGGAAGCCCTATTAACAGTTTTTGTTGGTTGGTTGTGTTGTTTAACGCCTCATTCAAGATTCTTCCACTGATATGGAGCCGTTAACGTATTATGATGAAGGGCTAAATATCTGACCCTTATGGCCATTGGTCAGTGGTGTTTCTTAAATGTGTCGACACCTGATGTGTCATGGGACCTCGGTTTTGACTATCCCTATATACAGTCAAACACGCTATATTACACAAGCATCTGTGTACAGAAACTTCTTTTTCACAGAGAAGGATTTTAATGTCGGAAATGTATCATTCGTGTACAAACTTTTATAGAGTTGCTCCCTTACTATAAGATACTATTGTTGTAGCTATAAAAGGGGTGTGGCTCATCCATAGCACGATATATCTTAAGCCATGCATATAGCTTTAAGATGAAGTCAATATTAACAAAGAAATGTTAGTGAGCGATCAGAATAAATGGCAGGCATAAATAAAAAAAATAAGATTACATTTTTTTAAACATGTATGATGAAGTCAGAGGAGGCCCGTTAATGACCTCCCTATCAGGTCTCACTCTCTGAGAGCTAACACTATACCTCAGAGGGACAGTGGTTCCCAAAGAAAGCACTTGTAATCAGCATAAATCCACAGTGCTACCAAGGTATTTTCCCGCAGTAATATATGAGAATAACCCCCCAATGTGCATTATAACTTTTTTTTAGCTTTTTTTTTTTCATGAAGCAAGGTATGTTTGTATGTATGTATGTATGTATGTATGTATGTATGTATGTATGCATGCATGCATGTATGTATGTATGTATGTATGCATGTATGTATGTATGTATGTATGTATGTATGTATGTATGTATGTATGTATGTATGTATGTATAAACTTATATCCAAACGTATATCATACATATATTGTTTATTTTTATGCTTTTGGTCATATAAATATGAAAGAAAGGAATCCTGTTCCTATCCTCAATGCGAATAGCTATCAAGAGTACATGTATTTGCTACTAACCCATTATCTTGAAAATTGTAATTTTATTCCTCCAGAGCTAAATCAAAAGACGATTATCAAAGCAGGATCACCGAGAAGCACGGGTAACTACAACTGATATATACAAAACACTCACCGATTTCCATCCATTTATATTCCATGCATGTCAATTGTGTAATTACTAAACTGACATACTAAAATGAAGTTTTTCCACTGCAATTTTGTAAAAAAAAAATACTGTTGATTAAGGAATTATAGCCAACATCATTATAACGGAGATGGATATTGTATAATTCTTTAAAGTGGTCGTCGTTTTTTTATTTTGTTTTTCATAATACTTTTCCATCTAGCTAGACTGATTTGCATATGTGCAAATTCATTTTCCGGTTTATTTAAAGCAGATTTTTTTTATTTACGAGAAATGTTCGTTCCACATTCATGTATCATATATTTGCAGGCTTCGCAGACAAAGTTTCACCAAATAACAATGATAAAAACTACGGTAAAGCAGGAAAATACAGTTTTTGTACTATATATTAACTTTCATTCGATTTATGGAAAATAAAGAATTTTACAACTTTCTGTAATAGTTAAATTTGTTCTGTTTTTGTGCGTACTAAATTACATTTGTCATTTCAGTGAACAAATTTTATCGCACTGGGCAGTGATAATACCGGTACCCCTGATACTAATGATAAATGGAATCCTTTTCTTTCTAATAAGATACCAGCCGAATTATGCCGACACTCTCTTTAAGGTATTTTGTTTTAGAATGTTAGTTACATTAGGCCATTTAATATTAATGATATGTAAAATTTATTTATTCTTTACGAAGTACATATATTATAGATGTTCAACATATTCAGATGCTGTTTTAACAAATATGCTTGTATATACGCTACACGATTCCATTTGAAAAAAAAACACAGTAAGATATACTTCTACTAGGTGGACAGCTTGCCGTAAATGTAATTGAAACATACTGTCTTATACTCATACTCTTTATTCATTGTTGTATTGACATTAATATAGATAGTCAACACAGTATTTGGTTAAGATAATTTTCCTAATCAGGACTCAAAATGTACTCATTTGTAAATTAAAGAAACAATTTTAAACATAATTATAGTTCAAAGGCATTTTGTTTACATAAATATTTGCTTAGTCTAAACTTAAGTGAAGCCAACACAGAATAAATTTTAATATTAAAATCTTATTTTATCTCAGGAATCCCTAAATCACAGTAAATATCCATCAATTTATAATCAGATAATTTGTAATTATTAAAAGTCATGTTTATACAATACCTGCTTGTATGAAACATTGCTTATACTGGAAACTTTACACGAGATTAATACATAATGTACACTCAAAATAGAATGATAGTTTAAGGAATAATTACCTTGAAAGTTTAAAAAAGGGATTTATACAATTTGACATTTTTATGGAATCGCCGAAATACTAGATTTTATTTAAGATATCATCATAAATGTATAATTCTATCATAATGTGTATTTGAACACATTTTCGAAATCAAACAAAATATTTTAACTAAATACATCTGTCTACAAATATGATATGGACCTGGTTGATTAATATTTCTTTAAAACATAAAAATCAACATTGAAATACTTATAATTAAATTCAATCAAAGTAATACATACTCTATCTGCATGCATTTCCAGCACCTATTTATTGTGTACAATTGTTTATTGTCAGGAGTATGGGATGCAAATGACAGAGGTAAATATTATTTCATCTATCGTCTGTTTTTTGCCTCTCTTTTAATGAATTTTAACTACCTACCTTTCTAAATATTTACCTCGCTACTTTGATGTTGTATTGTGTTGTCATAAGCGTCCGACTTAATTTCTTTCTTGAATACTGTGACGATACTATAAATATCTATGAAAAACTTCACATTTTTGAATTGGTACCTATAAATGGAATACAAAGCTTTCTTTAAAGTCTCGACACAATTCAAAAATCAGTTTTAACTTCGTATGTGTTCTATCTATCTATCTATCTATCTATCTATCTATCTATCTATCTATCTATCTATCTATCTATCCATCCATCCATCCATCTATCAAACTATTGTTTTTTCTTATCTTTTTAGCCATTTGTGGTTTGATTCTATATAATGGAAGACATGGTTTTATCAGCAATACTCTTCCGGTTGCCATGGAATTAACGATCTGAGCTACACATCGCAACAACACAACAATGATGCTGAAATTGTTTCAAACACAATCATTTTAAACTCACTTTTTACAATTCTAAGATGACATTCTCATTCTTCAGCATTCGGATCGAGACAGTTTTTCCTGCGTTGAAAAAAATCATTTGCCTTTAATTTCCTTTTTTGTGGCATGGATGTCATATATCAGTGTATGAAAAAAGAAAGTTTATAAACATTAAAAACCCAATTTTTTGTGATTACATTTTATCCAGATTATCTTCAAATTGTGATTTTATTATAAATAGTATTCTGCGTATAAAATAATAATGATAAAAATAATATGAAATTATTAATAAGAAATCTTATAATTATAACTATCATTTAATTATCATTTTCAATATAATTATTATAATCATTATTATTACTATTACTTTAATTGATTATCTCATTATTGTTATCAATATAATAATAAAGATATAATAATAATAATAATAATAATAATAATAGTAATAATAAAAATATCAATAGTTATAATTGTTATTATTATCATTATTATTATTTTTGTTATGATAATGATGATAATGATAATAAAAATAATCATAATAAAATATATAATCTAAAAAGAATGAAAGAATGATATTTTCTATTTCTCAAATTATTATTATCATTATTATTATTATTATTATTATTATTATTATTATTATTATTGAAAGTTTGGTTTCATTTAAATGATCTATTTGTGTTTGCATGCTAAAATTTACCAAATAAAACATAATACAGCAATAAGTTTCGTGAATAAAATAATAGTCGAAAAAGAGTAAATTGAAAGTGCCGAGAACAGAGAAATGCATCACAGATAAAAAAAAAAGAAAGGGTCAATAAACTCACCATATCAACGGCGCGAGAACAAAAAATCCACAAAAACGAGGTTAATTGTAATCTTGTTATTTTATGAATTTTATCATCGCGTAAACGGATCGGAATGGGAAATTATTTAATAATGAGTATAATGTGTAAAAAGAAGTACCCAGGAATCAGAGAAAATTCATCATTTTTAACCTACACCTCATTTCGACAGACAGATCAATGAAGCATAAATTGGTAAATAAATTCTCGTAAGTACACCTACACTTGTACGTTGTAAATCAGTTTGTTTTGAATTCTTAACACATTACACAATAATGGCTAAATGAACAGAACATAATTTATGCTTGATATTGGTATAGAATAATGGTAAAACTCTCCTTACTATTAACTTTAATTACCTTAAAGTGTGTCACTTATATCTGAAAATTTAAATATCTAAAATGACTATTATAAGTGGGTAATTATAGAGCAGAGCATCAACCAAGAAAAGATACTGCTCAGATAGTCCTGCAACTAATGCATCGATATAATATGCAATATACTTTAAAGAAGATTTACCGTCAGGCCACTTCCAACAGACTGTGGGCAAAGAAAAATTTATGTCCATAAAATACCAAGCGATTAAGGACGTTGAAAATTCCAGCGAAAAAATTGTGACTTATTTTTTACATGAACTGTGTTAAATTCAACATTATTATGAAAAATTCTACAAAAACCAATTAATTGACTTTGTAAATAAGTTCATAACTTTGATTTTTACTCTGCTCCAACAAGATATCTCTCACGAGGTTCTCCACGTATTAAGTTATTTGATAAAGTTACGGTTTTCGAGATTGTGGAATAGTGGGACTAATGGAAGAATAAGGTCAAAGAAATAGATATATTTGTTAAAATACATATCTTACAACATTTATTTGATATAGAGTAAATACAATCTAATCTGTTTTAAGAAACACTACAAGGGAATGAGAAAAATGGTTTGTTTTTCATATAAAACAGACAATTACGGATAAAATCACTCTTGTATTGTAGATATTTTCAGAGTGATTTGAAAAATTGTCATCAAAGATGAAAAAAATCAAAACACAAACCTGTATATAAAGTTTATTAAGGATGGACACGCGTTACTACTCTTGCATATCGCTCAAAATAGTCTAATCTGTTTTAAGAGACTGAAGAGAAAGAGTTACATATGGCAGAATGTATCTTTAATCAAGTGATTTATTTAGTCAAAACGTCATTTTGGGGCCCATTGATATAGTTAATATACGATATAGATGTATGGTATTGTTGTTTAACATCCCGCTCAAGAATATTCCTCTTTGTTTACATATTCGTGCTCTTGCCGATCACATCCTTCCACGCTGTTGATTTTTGTATTTGTTTTTAAAAATTGCTAAATCTACCTGGAAAAAGTTCCGATATCAGATCTAAGAGTGCATACTCAGGTTAACACCTCGAAAAAAATCAACTTGCATTCAAAAGAAAGTTCTCAAACAGAAAGGAAAAATCAG
>JACSZP010024848.1:0-14342 GCA_016161895.1 Pinna nobilis
GAGAGAGAGAGAGAGAGAGAGAGAGAGAGAGAGAGAGAGAGATTCAAAATGAAGCAGATGTTGAAATTATCAAACTTCTTTATAAAATGGAAACTTTTTTTCAAGGAACCCTTTTCAGAAAATATATAAAAAAAAGCAGGAAGTCCCTTTTTCTTTGCATTCATTTTTTAAAGACTGTCGTTTTGTACATAAATTGAACAGAATTTGTTCCTAGTCCTACAAGGAAATCTGTTCAATATTCCTTTTTTTATTTTGTGTATAATTTAGTCTTGCAACAGAGCCTCTCTTAATTTTTCTCCACAAAGGAAGTAGCTGTACATTGGCAAAGTTAATGTACAACATTAATTCTAAAACAGCAACTGATATGTTTTTGAAAAATATCTTCCTTCTAGCCACTTGCCATTATAGAAGTCTCTAGGCTACCTAACGGGATGGTTACATAGCGTCAAATGTCCTCAAAACTCTCATTAACAAATTAACGTAGACCTCATGTTGTGTAATTTACATCCATAGATTAATAAACAGATTGACAGGAGAAAAAGTGAACAGAGAGGCCAATAGTTGGCAACCTTGTCACACCCCCTGATGCATGTTGATGTTCATGCATGTCTTTGGTAATAAATAATGATATTTCATCAGTGTCAGATGTGTAGTAGTCTTGTACAGGTAATGGTCAATAATTTATGTGTTGAGTTGGACGTGCTCTTTGATTACCGATCAGTAGGCAATACTGGATAACCTAACCGAGAAAATGCCCACTGGCCACATCTGTGGTCATTGTTTTGTTGTTATTGACCATACAGGGTTTTTTTTCGCTAGGATTTCCTAGGTAGCTGCATGTACATGTATGTAGGCCTACACCAGCTACTATACATTGTGTGATTACCAGATCAGCTTATAGTTTTACCAGAAACATCACTAAACTGTGAAATATTGATGAAGATTTGAGGTCTAATTACATCATAGTTTATGCATGGACAACTTATTGAATTCTTTTTTTTTCACTCTCTGTGGCTGTATATATGTCAGAGTTTAAAACCTTTGTAAGTTGGAAATTGAAACTATACATATATATATTAAGCTCTCGGGGGACACCAGCTCGCTTGTAAAGGAGGAACTTGAACCACATGATTCTCTGTGACTGGATCGATCTACATGTATAAATAGATACAACATGTCTTAAGCACAGGTGAGCAAAACATCACGAAAATCAGATTTGGAGAAGTGATGGGCCTACAAATATTTAATTTGTGCAAAGGAAATTATAGGAATTGTTCACGGAGGAATAGGGAAGTTACAGGTAGATATAGGTCCCTCATACAGTGTGGAGAGTAGTACATATATGGTGCCGTTACAGACAGGTTTGTGGTTATTGATATGTACATGTATAGATGTGGTAAACATACATTGTACATCTGTTTTACTTCCTCATAAATATTTGGCTTCCATGGCTATAGAGCATATTGCACTTTAAACCACTCAGTCTCTAGCCTACTCGGAGTAAGCGAAGGTTCGAGTCCTTCCTGGCACCCAGATTCAATGTGCATGATCATAAGAACGGTTGCCAGTTTACTTACAGAAGACTGATGGTCTAGCTCTTCCCATGTGCACTTGTAACGGGGTTTTTCCTTCCACCAATAAAAACTGGTCACCATCATATGTCTGGAAGATTGGTGAGTGTGGCATGAAATAAATGATACTTATGATGAACTTGAATTTTCTATTTTTGAAGTTCCTTTTTTTTACAGAAATAATATGTGATTATATTAGATATCATGCATTGTATTTATATGGAGAGAAAGTACATTAACGATAGTATCAACTCTGGTATCCTAATATTGCAAGTTGCATGGGGGTACGTTTCTCTCACTCCCATAACAGGGTAAATACATGTAACAGGGATTTCATTCAATAGCAGGAATATCACTCTCATAACAAGAGTCAGGAAGAGGGACCCCGCTCAAAAGCAGCGGTCTCCTTCACTCAGTATGAGGGATCTCACTCACTCCCATAGCATGCTCTCTCTCAAGACATGTTTGGCTGTGTT
The DNA here is from genome assembly GCA_016161895.1 of Pinna nobilis. Taxonomy (NCBI): domain Eukaryota; kingdom Metazoa; phylum Mollusca; class Bivalvia; order Pterioida; family Pinnidae; genus Pinna; species Pinna nobilis. The sequence goes on from JACSZP010024848.1 coordinate 2,048, forward strand.
AAAAGCACCAAATTAACCCTAGTTTTCAAATTTACATCTTTGTTTTTATAATGACTGATATTTATGCACAGACTACAAAGATAAAAATTTCACCTGTATTGTAGTTGACAGTGTGTATATTGTTGAGTTGAGTAATGGAGATCATCAATTACGGGCAGATGTTTTGTGACAAAATTTCAGATCATTGATAGGGTAAAGTAGAGGTGGATTTTAAAAATATGTAGAGAGACAAATATTGATGTTGAGAGAGAGAGAGAGAGAGAGAGAGAGAGAGAGAGAGTCAGAGAGAGAGAAAGAGAGGGGAAAGGAGGGAGAGATAGGGGAAGGAGAGAGAAAGAGAAATACATTTGAGATTTTATGAAAAGTAAACAATCTATATCTGTAACTTAATTATTCACATGTAGATATTTGGTTGGGAAATTTGACAATGTATTCATTTCTCATGGGTATGTTACACTTCGTCAGAAAAAAAAATCAAAGCTTCTGCATTCATGCATAGATATTGTAGTAGCTCATTTGCATAGCGTATGTAACAGGTTCAATGGCTTTTTTTAGCTGTTGTGGTATTTATTATTCAACGTCCTACTCGAGAATCTCCCACTCACATGGAGACATGACTGAATGTCAGTAAAGGTCTCAGATCGTTGCTCTATGCTTAGTTCTTCAGGTCACTGAGCAGTGACGGGTTTTAACACATAAACTGTGACAGGGTGCCTCAATTTTTATGACGTCCCTTCCAAATGACCTTTAATATTTCCTTGAAATGCAGAGAGATTGGCAAATTGAATAAGAATTCTTAGGTTTATAGAGGCCCGAATGTTTGTGTTTACTAGTTAATGAAAGACTGTCGATTTCTTTTTTCGTGATGGACAAAAAGAATACAACTTGTGTGTATCAGAAAATAGCACAAAGTGCAGCGACCTATTGTTATAGCATATAATCCAATTCTAAAATGTGCATTTATTTTCACTAGTATTTATCTTAATCATACAACTAAACACTCAAAGTCTGTCAATTTTAAATTAAATTTTGTCTGCCGAAAATAACCCTTTGAAAAGAATTAGCTTTTCTACATTCTTACCAACATATTAACATTTAAGTTTATAGCCCAAAACAAAAGAGAGACAAAATCTTATAGAAATGCCATTCTATTCTGTAAATGCATTTGTAAACAAACTCTAAAAAGAATTTTAATCGAGGTTATGAGAGTGAGTCGGAACCATTGAAGTTTTAAAATTAAAATCGTTTGTCAATTAAAGTCTGTAGTCAAAAATTTTAATGGCCTTTTGCCAAATTTAAATATTTTTAAGTATTAGATTCAATTTTAGCTACCGGTATGTCAGATCAGCTTATTTAAATGCTAGAAATTTATATTTACGAGATTTTCGCTATACTGCTCAGAGCTACATGTAGTTGTATGTAAACAACAGTGGTATTCTTTCCTGTTTTATAAATGTCATTTGATAAGCTGCGGTAAGAATTCTTGTTTTATTATTACATGATATTTGTTAAATTGAGCGAGAATTCCAGAAATTACTCTTGTTTCAAATCTTGGTATGGTTTTTGGAATAGGAAGTTTTTGACTTGTAGTGCAGAGGGATTTCATAATTTGAATATATCGCATGCTGGATGGTATGCATTATTTCTCAAAGAGAGGTAGGTCTTACATGATATTTTGTGTTGTCTGCATAAGAAAAACAACTTCTGTGAGTTTCTTTACTTTATTTGTCCTCCATCTGACTCTGTCCATCTGTTCATCCGTACTTTCTAGTGTAGTAACTTTTGTTGTTGAACATACCATTAACAAATGCAGTAACTTTTCTGTTATGAGATGATCTCTTGCATGAGTTTTTCTCATATGAGATGATCTTTTTTGAGTGGACTTGTTTTCGCATGAGGTGATCTGTTGACTGGTGTTATTTTCGAATGAGATGATATATTGAGTGGGAATGTTGTCATATGAGATTAACTTTTGAGTGGACTTGTTTTTGCATGAGGTGATCTCTCGAGTGGGGTTGTTTTCATACGAGGTGATCTCTTGTCTGGGGTTGTTTTCATATGAGATGATATCATGAGTATGAAGTTCTTATATGAGATGATCTTATGAATAGGTTTGTTTCGCATGAGGTGATCTTTTGAGTGTGGCTGTTTCATATGTGATCTTGAGTGGGATGGTTTCCTTTTGAGGTTATCTTTTGAGTAGGGTTGTTTTCATGTATGGATCTCTTGAATGGGTTTGTTTTCATACGAGGTGACCATATGAGTGAGGAGATCTTTAAAATAATGTGTACTATAATTGAGGTAATCTTTTGATTTAAGTCATCTTTGCTTTGTGGTGACCGTTTCCAATCTAGGTATCTCTTGTGTGAGATGATCTATTGAGCGAGGTGGTCTTTAAGACACGATGATAATTTTAGGGAGTTGGTCATTCATATGAGATGATCTCTTCAGCAATATGCTCTTTAGGCCAAGTTTCACTATACCGGGACCCTCTCATCTACCAAAGTTCTTTCAAAGAAATCTTTATATGAAAATCTCCCATTATTTACCGGAATAAATGACTGCTGAATGTCTTTCTTCTGTTTTACATTTCTAAACATGGATGGATATGGATGAATATTCTGCCATTAAGATGGATGAAATATGTAACATCTGGATATCAAATTGACAACTGTTCCAACAGCAGTCTTTGCATCTTCAGTCATCGTAATATCATGGCTGAATTAATGGCGAAAATTTGTTGCCAGGTCATAATTAGACATCTACATATATACAGTATATGCCAAATATGGCTTTCATCTCTTCCGTCAATGAAGCAAAAAAATATGCATTTGTTGTCTAGCGTTTGTGTATTCATGGCTGTCAAATAAATTTTGCGATACATAATGCATTTTGCCGTGTACATTTAGGCCTAATGGCCACTTACTTTTTTCTTTTCCATTTGTCATGTTAAGTTATTTTTTTCTGCTAACATTTATGTTGGGAAAGTACAAAGGAATTTGACAATGCATGGTACAACAGCAATGAAAATGTGTGGGAATATTTTCAAGGTGCATCATTTTAGTGTTTGTCACTTCCTGTCATGGTCATGAATATGTCAGTAAAAACTCTCATTTACAAACATTTAGGTGACCGAGAATACATTGTACATACATCTCATTGTAATAGGTTTTCTGTACATGAAGAATTACATGTTATCAGACATGCAAAGTAAAACAGCTATAAAGAAGTTAGCAAATCTTTTTTTGATGATCTAAATTTAGAGAGTGATGATCAAGAATTGTCATATTAGCGAGTCTCAAGTACAGAAATGACGAAGACATATATCTGAGCATATAAAAACTGGCGTTGGAAAGAGTCAAGTGCCAGAATAGTAGATATCTATGCCCCAGACTTAAAATTGCTGGGGACAAATAGTGTGACCCCATGTTCCATCTTTTCTGTCATAATTTATTTTCCCATCATTTTCTCAGCTTTACATTGACATTTTGAATTGAGTTTTGGTTTTATAGACCTGCCACACCAATGCACATTTTATATTTGGTGGGAGTCGCATAACTTTTGGCTAAATTATGCCCCTTGGATTTAGAATATATCATAGAATTTCTGTTTTGACTTTCTGCTGCTAGCCGCCATTTGTGTTGCTCAAACATAGCTAGTACACACTTATACCTTGTGGCATTACTCTCAGCTTTTGCTCTTTTTCTAAAGTCTCCTCTATTTTGATATCATTACAGCGGCACAAGAACAAGCAGATTCAGAAATTCTTCCGGGAGCACTTCTTCTGTGACACCAGTTGCCTCCCCTGTCAGACAGGAAGCTGCCAGAACTGACAGTCAGTCATCCATCACCACAGATAAAGACGGCAGTGACGATGGTGGATTCAATGAGGCCAAGCAAATGGAACTGTCAGCAAAAGAAAAACTAAGGGGATGGGCAACTATACAGGTACTTTGATACTTATCTTAATCTAGAAATTAAGAACTATGGCTTAGTGGTTGGTGTGTTCGACTTCTGATTGTGAAGGTCATCAATTTGTGTTGAGCTGCAGTTGTCTTTCCCTGTCCTTCAAATGTGACAGTAAAAACAAGGCACGGCATTTTAAAAATCCTCAACGCTAAATGCCCATGAGTGCAGAGCATAGCCAGATTTGTCGCACTTCACTGACATTGATGATGTCTCCATATAGGTAACAGATTCTTGAGTGGGACGTTTAAAAACAATAGAACCAACTGAACAACCATTTATCTTTGTAACCCCTCCTCTACTGAGACTAACTTTATAATCAGCATATCATCTCAGTAAAGCCCATTTATACCATATAGCCTTACATTTTTTAATGTTTATGTCGCAATGAAAGAATTTATACCCTACAAATAATGCATGCATGTTTATCTGTTGTTATTCTTATCTTGTTCATCTTTATTTTGCAGGACTTGTCTCAGGAGCAGTTGGCAAGAAAAAAGCTTGAACAATCAGCTGGTAACCATAGCAACAGCAATGTGACCAATCAGTCATCACAACACAGGTCAGGACCTTTGTCTACAGCCATGTCATCACCGACGCTAGCCTTAGCGGACCAGCAACAACATTATCACCAAAGTATTTCACAGTCCCAAAGACTAAATATAGCACCGTCAAAATCTAGTCCTGATGTTGGTGATATCAGAAATCAGCCCACGACTCCCAGAAGCCCAACGAGCCCGATGGGTCTATATAATAGTGCAAGTCCACAAGCCAAAAGTGGCTTTCAATATCCCCAAGGCTACCATAAAATGGCTTGGGGTAACAAGGAAAATATGAAGAATTTACAATATGGGTATAATATGTATAAGAGTGAGGATGTGAACTTGAAAAGTATTAGTCCGAATGTGCCGCAATCTGTGCCTTTAAGTTCTGATTCGCATGATTATCAAAATATCAATGACTTAAAAAGTGAAGAAATGAAAAACCAGCAAATATATTCACAACCATATACAAAGAAAGATCTTGATGGAGATAAGGAGGTACAGAATTTAACGTCAAAGCCTCTGGATTTTGACCCCCGACCTCCGTGTTCCCCTCCTGCTCCTCCTGTCAGAGACTTGTCAAGTTTGAAATTCTCTCAGAGAAGTCAAAGTCACGAGAAATACCCCTCATGGCCCGTGACACAGCCAAGCATTGAAACTGAGGCTGGTGAACCTCTGACTTCTCCGAAATCGAAAGTTAACTATCATCCACAGCTAGGCACAGTGAAAGAAAGAAATAACAGTCCAAACTCAGAACGCAAAAGCAGCGATGAGTATAAACGAAATGCTAGTGATCCGGGGTTTAAAAAACCCATTCCGTTCAGCAATTTTATGCAACGACCCAAACAAAAGGATTTACTGGCAAGGAGCAAAAATAAAGAAGAAATTATGAAACAGACTGCAGAAACCATGAACAAATTCTTTAATTCTCAACCAGGGTACCCACAACCTCAGTTGGATCAGGACGGTCATCACCTTGGTGATGAAAAATATAACATCCCCTCCCCTCCGGAACGGGATAACGGACATGTTCCAGATCAGAAAACACTATCAGAGAAAATTGCTTCCATTGTCGGACCACACCATGATACCTATCATGGCTCTTATCTTTCTGGGCTTAACTCTGATTCTAAAAAGTTACATGACTTTAGCTCAAGTCTGTACCAAAGTCCAAGTCAGGACGCTAAACATGATATTCATAAAAGAGGCAGCAGTCCCCATCTCCCGGGCAATTCACAGTCCAAAAATGTTCCCTCACATAAAGTCCATGCTCTGGTTGACACGGGAACAAGCCCTCTTAATAGCCCAGATGGATCCAAATTTACAAGTTCAAATTCATCCGGTCAGTTGTTCAAACAAAAAGACAGACCGAGTGAAACCAGCGCACAGTATTACGATCAACATCGATCATTCATTGTTAAACAAATGGTGTGTTATAACACTGGGACTCAGACAGAGTCCGACTTTCAGAGCAGCAAGGAACTGTCTCCGAGTTGGAATAAGGAGCAGGACAGGGGAAAATTTGTTCAGCCTCGAGGATCAAATTCAGATAGTGAAAATGTTGGAAAGTTTGGTGCAAGTGATTCCTTGAGAAATTCTTCTAGTGGTGCAGATACTCAAAATTATGGGGCAAATGTGAATCGGTATAGTGGAAATTCTGAACGGGATTTTGCGCGTCGAAACAGAAATTCTAGTGGAAATGAAAGTGATTCAAAGGATTTAGCTCAGCATTACTCTGAGTATCCAGCAAACATGGCCCCTATGTTACGAAAACTTACACACGAGTATTACGGAGGAAAGTTACACGGATCTATAACAGAAAAGAGGCTGTCATCGGCTTCTAGTCAAGACAGTAGTTTACGGAGCCCAGGGTCAGATTATCCTGCCCATCTGGGTCAGTACAGTGGCATGAAAGAAGCCGAATCTTATAACAGTATAATCATACATCCACAAGAAAATCCCATGCCATTCGGTAGGGAGTATAATCCCGAATCAAGATCAAGCACCAGCGAATCCGTAAGTAAGGAGGCAGATCGAAGTACGAACAAATCATTAGAGCCTCGATCTGCATTTAAACCTGGAAGACACAGTTTAGATCCCACTATGTTCTCACCGAAATACCCGCTGATTAACTCAGGTAGTAAGAGCTTACATGACCCTAGATACAGCTCTGAGGCCAATCTGCAATCTCCCATATATAGCCATCGAGATTATGGAGGCAGCATGATGTCACTTCAGAGTAAACATTTAAAAACTGCATCCTTGTCAGATGAAATGCATTCTCGACTGCACCACAGAGGTTCAGACTCCTCTCAGCCACGCACATCTTCTGATTCAAGATCTTCAGGAAGTAATCGGTACAGTTCCGATTCGTCACCACTTGCTCCACAAGGCCAGTATAAAATGCCCAGACGAGAGTCTAGTGATTCTGTATTTGTTGAATCTCCGTCTCAAATCGAAAGTTCCCCTAGTTTGTCATCGTCGAGTATACGGAGGCCTAATGACCTCAATGTCACACCAACAAGAAACATGAATAGATCTGCATCCATGAAAAAGGCATACGGAGTTTATGACGAATTTGAGAAGTCTCATCCCTCTCTCGGCATGCACAAGCGACAGGAAAGTGATTTAACTTCCAATTCGTCACACTACAGTGATGGAAGTAACAGTGTTTTGCATTCTCGATCTCAATCTCAGGCCGATTATATGCAAATGGACAATTATCACCGAATGCAAGAGGAGAAACATCTAGCTCTTATTCGCGAGGACTCGTCTGAAAATAGGTGGGAGGAGGTTGTCAGGAAGTCAAAATCTCTGACACATAGATCGCTAAATTCTTCTTCCTCTGAAAAACAAGAGTCGAACTATGCAAATGTTTTCCAGTCGAGAAATCAAAATTCAGACATTTCAAAAAGTCAAGGTGCTGAAAGTACAAGGTCAAGTCTAAAACGGACTTCTTCTGAACAAATACGGCCAAAGAAAGTGCAAAAACATTTACAAAGTCCAAACGCGATTAGTATGTCCGATAACACCGGACGGATGCAGAGACCTTTAGAAATGAAGGACTGGAAAAACAGTCTGAATTCACAATCTTCCTCAAGTACCATGAGCGTGGGCTCTCCATCTCAGTCACAAGTTGACCTGAGACAGAGGTCAGATTCTTCATCTCATACACCAGACAAGTCCCAACAGAATTTCAGAAATTTGTCTGATTCTGACAAAAATGTTCCGATTCAATTGGACTCGCGACTACGTACTGCATCAGATTCTTCTGTGAAAGAGGAGAGAAATTCTCAATCACAGCACGCTCCAGATTCTGAAACTAAGAAAGAGGGGCAGGAAGAGATTGCGCAATCTCCATCAGGAAGTGTTAGGGACACAGACATTAAGAAAGTTCAAAGGGATGCATTAAAGGATTATGTGGATAGGAAAACTAACCGATATTCTAGTGACAGTAATGATGAACAGAGTCTAAGGAGAGACGAACCATTGTTTTCTGACAAAGAAAAGCCATCTGGCTCTACTTTAACACCTACGGAATCATTTAGGCAAAAGTATGCTCACAGAGCCGAAAGACATGAAAGTTTACGTAGGTCTCGCTCTATCTCCTCACGGGATTCTGATTATATGGAAATGAAGCGCCCAGAGCGGCCACATCCGCAAACGGAATGGAGTCGGATTAGGTCTCAGACCAGCAATGGAAGACCTCATTCCATTGGATCAGACTCAAGTTTAGTGGATCCTTATGCCGTTACGACTTTGTCTTCGACTTCTTCTTATATGAAGGATCATCATCCGGAGTCGGATAATCACCAGAGGAGTCAGAGTGACTCCGCCAGTGTCCAGAAGAACAATCATGCTGAGGTGAGTCAAAATTCTGACTTGTAACCGTTAGTGAGCGGAGAGAGTGTGATAATTGCAAATGTATATGTACTAGGCAGTAATAATTCAGAGGCAATATGAATTAAACAGAATTGCCATCCTTGAAAAATCTCAATGTGGGTGATTTTTCAGTGTCAAGGGGAGACTCTAAATTTTACTGTTAGTAAGAAAATTTAGGTTTTTTGTGGGGGAGATAAGTATTTTTCCTAAAAAAAATTATTGGAATTTAACATAAAATTTAGGGAATCTTCTGATATTTATGGGGAAGATGTGGAAGTCATGACTAAGGGTAGTTGGGGCCTCCTTGGCCAAATGGTTAGAGCACTGGACTTTAAATCACTTAGTATCTTACCTCTTGTTAGAGCAGGTTCAATCCAATTCAATCAGGTGAGAAAGTTGCCATTTTACTTTTGGAGGACCGGTGATCTAATTCTGGGTACATTTGAAGCTGGTTCTCTCACCAATAAAATCTGGCCACAACGGTATGAGTGAAAGATTGTTGAATGAGGCATAAAACAAAACTAGCATAAAACAAAACAAACAACAGAAATACTACACTCACTACGGTTAAGGTCAATAACGGGCAAAGGGAGGTTACTCTTGCATTTATATGCTCATTCTTGCATTAACCTGCTTGCATTGCCATGACTCAAGTTCAGCCGAGGTGAACAGTCAATACCAGTATTTTTTTTTGTTAGCATAAATTAGTAGGTTTTGGCAAATTATTTCTTTGATTATTGTTATTATTATATTTTTTTATTTGCTTATGTCGAAACATCGAATAAATGTGCATGATATACATGTATAATGGGATAACTTTGGGTGTCTCCTCTCTTGCAATGATTGCACAGTTTCTCCATAGAAAGCTGTTATATCTTAATATCTTTAAAATCTCTGTGAACTATAAAACCTAGAGGTACCAATGATATGCTGAATTTTACTTGATTTACTTTTACATAGATATTTATTTATCTGTTTATTTAAATGTATTTTTATGACCCAATCCTTCAAATTTTAGACATTTTAGGTTTAAACAACATGTAATCCATTCACCCGTAAATGACTCCCCTATATTTTCATGTCTTGTAGTTTTTAAAACTACAAAAATATATGTGGATCCAGGACTTTTTCCAGGGGATGAACTTGTGGCAAGATGAAAATCAACCCTATTAAAATTAGCATGTGAGCATCATTGACCAATGGTGGTACATGTATATTTTGCCAATTCCAGAGGCTGTGGACCCCCTAGACCCCTCCCACCTCTAGATCCATGCATGAGTATTCTAATTTCTTTGCTCTACATGTACATGTACTTACACATAACTGGGATTATTGAAGTATCTTTACCAATTTTTAATTTCCAATTTTCTCTTTTTCAGCTTCAAACTGAACCTGTGAAAGACACACAGTATCAAGAAGATGAGGCAAGGTAGGTCAAAGTTCATAGATTGTCAGTTATTCTCTTCCGAGGCATAAAATTCAGCAGGATTTGGAAATATTCCCGTAGTTGCCAACATCCCCCCTCCAGTACATTTGTACATGTATCTGTCTACTTTTCAGCATTGTAATATGTGTAAATGACTTGATGGCCCGCCTTTTGGAGTGGAAGTCATATTGGAGTCAGTGGAGGAATACAAAAAAGGGTTACAACAGTCTTTCTTATTGACATATTTCTGAGACTTAGTGAGATAATATTTTAACCTTGCTCATTCAAATTACATGTATTTTGATGGCAGGCTGCAACACCCTTGGTCGTGCTAAAGGGAAGGAAAATTGCCGTACTTTTGTCTTGACATATCATGTGCAGATCCTGGATTTTTTGTTCCAGGGAGCAGTACTTGTAGACAGAAAAACGGTCTAGTGACTCAATTTTTTTTAAAATTCATGGTGGCCAGTATATACTTTGGAAATACTTGAGTGGAGTGTCCAGCCCCCCTGCTTCTTGATCTGACATTTATAGTGTTGCTTTCCATGGGTCATTAATAAGGCCCATGGAATTAGCATAACTATAGATGTAATACTGATATGCCAAGACAATGTTGCAGATTTGAGAAAGAAAGTGTAACTGAGACAGGCTGTAAATTGCTCTGAGAAAGGTATTATAACACAACCGGACCAGAATTTAGTGGTTGCAGAATTACATTTCCATTTTTATTGATTTTCTTTGAGTGGATTGTAAAGTGACCATAGAATAGAGGTTGCTACTTAAGTGAGATGGCTGCTTAGACATGATTGAGTGTATCTATTCTTTTTATCATGCATGTGAGTCTGATGACTTAATTATATAGGGCAGGGCTTCCATGGCTCAGTTGTTGTTGTATTGTTATTTAACGTCCCACTCAAGAATATTTCACTCATATGGAGACGTCACTGGGTGCCGATGTAAGGTGACAAATTTTGCCAATGCTCGGCACTGCTGGCCATAGAGCAGGGAGGGTTCTTTAGGTGGGTGCCAACACCTACTGTGACACGGGACCTTGATTTTTACTGTCTCATCCAAAAGACAAGGACGGCCAACCTCAGAGTGGTGCTGCACGGATTCGAACCCTGGACCAAGTCCAACACGCAAACCGCTCGGCCAAGGCAGCCCTGCCATGGCTTAGTGGTTAATGTGTTCCCCTTCTGAGAGTGAGGTCTTGGGTTCAAATCCACACCACCCTGTTCTTGGCTATACCTGTCCTTTGGATAAAATAAATAAATCCAAGGTCCTGTACATGTCACAGGAGGTGTGGGCATATTGAAGAACCCTCCCCGCTCATTGGCCATAAGTGCTGAGTATATGCCCAATTTTATACGTTAAACAACAGTAAAACAAGCCGTGGGAAGTAAGATGGCTGTTTAGGCATGTTTGACTGTGGTGATTCTATACCTTTGTATTATGCATTATATTAGGGGCCTATCTATAGGTATTCTATCACCTGCCTATTTCAGACTCGACCCACATGACATCTAATTCATTAAGGTGAAGCAGCTATTCCATATCATAGTGCCAACAATGATTACAAAGATGTTTGTTCTCCATTCGTTATCTCACCTGTCCTTACCTGTGTATGGGGCAGGTAAAATATTGACTATCAGTCAGTACCATGTACCTGTAATGAAAGTTTAGTGTACAGATAAAATTCTGTCAACTTTCTCACCTTTGTATGGTATTTCTTGTATTGACAACTAGATCTACTCGGAAATATTGTTTGTTCGAACATTGGCGGTTAAGAGGGGTCGGTTTGATCACTAAGAACTCTTGAGGTGAAGTTGGACAGAATTTTATGACATGTTTTAAGACTTTGCTATTGGAAGCGAAAATTACGGTTAATTGTATGGATGGAACCCAAAAACTGGAGGGCATATCTCAAAGCCAGTGGATGTTAGAATGCTAATGATATCCTTGCTGAGCAATGGCCGTTAGTGCCGAACATTAGGTCAAAAACTGGAGGGCATATCTCAAAGCCAGTGGATGTTAGAATGCTAATGATATCCTTGCTGAGCAATGGCCGTTAGTGCCGAACATTAGGTCAAAAACTTGAAGGCTTACACCAGTGCAGTAGAACCTGTTTTGAGAGACCTCCCCATCTGCCTTGCAGATTTGGTCTTTCAAAACAGATGGTCTCTCATGACAGGTTTTATTTATATGATTATTTATATTGTCTCTCATGGCAGTGGTCTCTCAGTGCAGGTGGTCTGTCATGGCAGTGGACTCTTAAGGCAGGTTGTCTGTCATGGCAGTGGTCTCTCATGGCGGTGGTCTCTCAAGGCAGGTGGTCTGTCATGGCAGTGGACTCTTAAGGCAGGTTGTCTGTCATGGCAGTGGTCTCTCATGGCGGTGGTCTCAAGGCAGGTGGTCTGTCATGGCAATGGTCTCTTAAGGCAGGTTGTCTGTCATGGCAGTGGTCTCTCATGGCGGTGGT
>JACSZP010024861.1:0-16829 GCA_016161895.1 Pinna nobilis
TCTCCAATAATTTTTCAAATGTAGGTCTCCAATATTTGAAGAAATATTGGAGACCTAAAGGTAAATAATGGACACGTACAGGTGTTACCTGTCCATCCTGTGATATATTGGATGGCAGAGAACAAAAGATTACGTCATGAAAATGTTTTAATTAATGGATTCGTTACCCGAAGAAGAACGAAAGGCGAAATATAGTGCGGCTGTTTTATCGTCTTTGATGAGAAAAAAGAAGATTAAAATCATATTTTTTACACATACAAAGCCCTCTGTTATAGAAAATATTTTTTTTTATATTCGCATGATTTACGCAATAGTTCGACGGGATTAACTATGAATTTGATTAGATTAATTAAATTCAACTTGAATGTTTTTTTCTACTTACATAAAGGTAACATGGATCGACATCATTATGAAACATTTAGAGATTTTGGAAATTTTACATTTCATATGCATCTGGATAACGGAAGAGGGTATGTATATTAAGAAAACCCCAGCAACAGTATTTTAACAGAGCATAGGTCAATCATAGGATAATCCCTCGCTTTCATTCTCTAAATACGGTATTTGGTAATAAACGTGAACGCTCTTGGGTCCCAATCTGCCGATTTACGATATAAATGCTATATGCTTTATCTACTAGTTGAGGAATAGTGGTGATTGTTGGTACATAATATTGCGGAACTTACAGAACACAGGGTTAAAATACCAAATACATGTACATTTAGGTCAGAGTAGTCCAATTTTGTCATGTTTACATAAGCAACATTTGTTCGTCATGTTTTAGCACCATTTCTCTCCTTTAGTAATGAAAACGTGGTTTCTTCGTTATTCGTGTAGTCAGCAGCGATTATTCAAAGACTGACCATGTTCTTAATGATGATACAGTTCCATGTGCGTGCATATTAATTTGCCCTTGGGATTTATTATTCTTGTCATGTTGACATTATGGTGAACTTGCTAATTTGCGACACTTGACTGCCATTTGGGAAACATATATTATTCCTTCATGCATACTTTCTTACACGGGAAAAGTGGAAATATGTATTTTATTTCATTAACATTCTGACCAAATACTCGGGTTATGTGAAAAACTAAACTGTCGGCTAATTTAGCTGTTTTACGAAACAATAACACACGAATAGATAAATCCTGTCACGTATTTTTGTAATTCCCACCTTTTTGACTATAACATGATAAACTAATTAGCGACGTGTAGGGCACGATCGCATGCATTAGAAGTTCCCGATCTTTAGCTTTCACAAGACTTCGACATTCTAAATTCTGGACAATCTAGATGAGAACGTTTTATTTATTAATCAACCAATGGCTAAGTTTATATCACTAAAATGTCAATAAACTAGGAGATTAATCGCTCGAATTTTTGCAAGTTAAGTGACAGACTACAACTCTCATACATATAGCCACTAGAATATGGGGTCATTAATATGGAAAATGGGAGTTATCTGTAGAGGCACACCTTCATAACGGTTAATTCATTAAATAGACTTCTGACGAAACTGGGCGAATTAAAGACACGACGAATATTTTGCAAGTAGAAGTAGAGAAACTACTGTAACCCTGTATACAGTGTAACCTTGATTAATAAAAGTGTATAATTATACTTTATATGATTTGGGAACAATGAATTTAAAAAGATGCTATTCGGCTGGGTACAGAATCATTTAGCTGTTTTGGTGCAAATACGGCCATTTCTGTAATTTAGTACATCACATGATAATTTCTTAATTTATCATTGGATAACGGCATTAATACTATTTAGTGTAGAAACCATCTGTCATTGACTACGGGATTACTATACGTAGCAAAGGGAATATACCTAGGTATATTCCCCCGCGAAAACCCACGTGATGTCAATGGCTCTGCCAATGACGTAACGTCTTGTGACAGTGCTTGCAGCAAGAGGGTTAAGTGATTATAATTTGTTGATTTTATTGCAATATCCCATGGCTAAAGTTTCAAGTAAATATAAAACTATTCATTTTCTTTTTCTTGGAAAAAAACACGTGATGTGATGTACTAAATCTATTATGGATCTATTTATCTCCTACAGTGTTGTTTGTCTAGAAATAGTACCCTCGCCTTACGACTTGGACACTATACCTCACCGGACAACACTATAGGAGAACAATTCCCTCGGGAGATGTCCATAATAGATTAATGGAAATGACATATCTCACCTGCCTTCAGTAAATTGACATGACAAATAACCACCAATGTACATACTGATGATGACGTCATAATCACGTGCTTTAAATACATGATATTACTTTTGTCTTTTCCAGGTTTGGGAAATCTAAGCATGATGAAATGTCAATTTTGGCGCCACTTTACCAGTGTTGTAGCATTAGATACTCTACATTTATGAAACTGGCCAAACTGTATATGGGACCAGAAAAATTAAGTAGTTTAATGAAGAAATCCTTATTGCGTGACAGTTGCAGACCAATTCTGTTGAATCCAATGCTAGATGCTCTGGACAGACGGGTCATGAAGATTCTCAAAGAAGTGTACAAGTGCTTAGAAAAAGGATTTGAAGTGCAAGAAGTGATAATCGACGACTTTTTCTAGTGAAAAGAATGATAATGTTTATCATTTGTTCATATTTACTTCATTGAAGTTTGTCATTCAGGGCAGGTAGTTGTCAGGCTCGTCATTTTAAATGATTGAATACTACTTGATGATAAATCTGATATTTAATATCAGTCATACAACCTCACCTGGGACCATTGTCAAATTCTTTTCACAGAGTGTGCATGGTACGTCATCAAATATTTATATATACTACAAACAGTGTCTCTTCTCCACAACACCTATGTGCGTCATATAGATATAGGAATATATCTATTACTTGTAGTGAGTTGGAAGACTTGTGGAACGTTTATTTTAACTATAATTCAATTCAAGAAATCCCTTTATTACATTGGAAGGTTTATGTTGTCTCCTAGATCGTAAGAGTAGGAATATCTGTATCATTGTATATTTATGGTTATCTTTCTACACATTCCAGAACGGAAACGTATACCACTTAGTGGATCAAAAAGGAGATTTCTTTCAAAACCTTACTTACAAAAGATGATATTGTATTTATCATAGTTGTATACATGTGTATTTAATTTAGATGGAGAAAATGAATTTGTGAGAAAATGTAATGTGTGTATGTGTACATAAATATATGTGATTAAAATTGGAATGAAAGGATACTTTTGTATGAATGTATGTAAATGTGGTGTCAATGAGAGAGAGAGAGAGAGAGAGAGAGAGAGAGAGAGAGAGANNCTGTTCACTTCTGTTTTACAGTCATGAATAGTGTATTTAAATGTATTTGTCTGTTGTAAAATTGCACATAAATGTTTTATCAAATTTATTGCAGTTCATTTTATTTTTAAAAATGCATTAAATAACCATACCATATTTTACATGAAAAAACAAGCATTATTTCATCCAAGGCGAACATAAATCTTAGCCAAACGGTATGGACTTTACGTACATTTGACAAATAATACTAGTATTTGCACCAATTTGAGAAGGGTGAAAAATCGAATCCCTTTGAAAGCACCAAAATAAGTTGGTTGCAGTTGGCTGGTTGTATTGTTACTTAACGTCCCACTCAATAATATTTTACTTATATGATGAGGGATATGTTCCCCCTGTCGCATACCTAGTCCCGATCCCGTTTTCTCGTTTATTACCATCACCGATTGTGACTTATTCCTGCATTCGATGATGTGTGACACGGCGTGCCATCATGGCCTGGTTGATTAAACGGTTAATCTGTAAAAACAAGATGAGAGATATGTTCCCCCTGTCGCATACCCAGACCCGATCCCCTCTTTTCTCGTTTATGACCATCACCGATTGTGACTTATTCTTGTATCTGAAAATGTGTGACACGACGGGTGCCACGCGTGGAGCAGGAGTTGCTTACCCTTCCGGAGTACCTGAACTCACCCCCGGTTCTTAGTGGGGTTCGCGTTACAGTATTTTTAGTAATAAGTGTATTTCTGTTTGTAATTTTGTCTCCTTTTTGTTTTGGCCACGATTTTGTCTGTCGTTGACTTATTCTCTTTGGAATGCCCCTTGGTATCTTCTATTTCGCCCATTTTATATGGAAACGTCACCGTGTGCCGTTGGAAGACGACAAAATTGACTATTCCTGGCATATATGATCGTAGAGCAGGGATGGTTCTTTAACGTGCTGAAACCTACTGTGACTCGGGACCAAACGCAGCTTGGCTAAGATTGAACCCACGATCTTACTATCAGAAGTCTTACACGCTAACCACTGGGTCACGGCGGCCCGTAAAATAAGTGTGCGCCATTATACGTACATGTGTACTGCATATAATTTACAAAAAAACTTTTTATTCTCTTTGACGTTAGCTTTATTAACAAAACATACTCGTATTTTCTGACCGTCGACAATTTCCAATGACGTGATATGTTGAGTACTTCATACCCAACATTTCTGACAAATTTCCCTTTCCTCTGATGTGCTTTGTAGTGTAACTACATATTCAACTTTACTGAAAGTGGACACTTTTCTGTGACGTCAATCGTAGGACTACTAAATACTCACTGTTTCAGGCAGTTAGTAATTTTCTCTGATGTGATATGTAGGAATAAGCCTATTATGTCCCGACAGAGAGTACTTTTCTATGATGTATATATATATATATGAAAAAAAAGACCACTGCATACTTATCTTTCCTGGTAATTAGCACTTTTCTCTCATCTTTTCTGACAATGGACACGTTTCCATAACGTAATATAAGAATTTAAATATCCTAAAAATAAAATTTCCTTCGGTGGATAAGTGAAACTTTTATTTGAATATGTGAACATTGCTGAAGCTGTCGTTTAGCTATCTTAACAATATCCTATATTTGATTGTTCGCGCTTTCGAACAAGGCACTTTTATATATACTTCCAATCTGGCTTCAATTCTGCCTAATTTTGAGATCAGGTTTGCTACCTCACATATGTACCTGAATTCTACGTCTCTACAAACGTAGACTCCACAATATCATCGGTCTGAGTGATTTCCGGCGTTAAACAATACAAATATAAATATCTAATGTACAGTCTAACCTGCCTCAGCAACCCACTGAATACGTCAGTTTTGAGATACTCTCCCTTTATAAAACTCTTCAGCGTGAAGGTGCGATTAGCTTTAGAAGTGTACAGGAAAGTGGGACTATTCTTGTCAGAAAACAATGCGTATGCCTGTATATCAGTATTGTTATCAAGATATACCCCATTAAGACGTTATCAAAAGAATATTCCTAGGTATCTACGCTTAAAAAGACATCGAGTTTCATTCTTTTCCACCTCGAAATAAATGTTATATGGTTGTTGTACTGATATACCCTTTGCTAACTTTGGAAAACGGCCACCTTCTTTGATACGCAACGTCTAATCGCGCCTCCAGGAACAAAAGAGTTACAATCTCAAAACTCTCGTATCAAGGGAACATCAGCCATATTTTACCTAAATGTAAGCTTCCCCAAATGTTTTTTTCTGTATAAATCATCTGAACTAGGAGACCACCTGGTATATGTGATATTTCTTACATCCTCTCTTGAATGTTCTCTTATATGCAGGTTTGAAGGTATGTTCTAAGGAAGACGGTAACGATAACTCAATACGAATATACAACCGGAATGATGAATTTAAAATTTAAAGATATTGTTATAAGACGCAAAATAACAAAGAACATTCAGAGTATATAGTTTAAGAATACAACCGATTTATTCAAACGTAGCTCAGATGAATTTTGTTTGACATATATATATGTCAAATTATATCAAGATATAACGAAGGAACACTAGAAAAAGAAATATGAACATTGATATATAAAGGGACGAATGGTTGATAAATAAGGGGAAAATATTGCAAAAATGTTTTACAAAACTCATTCATGGTAGATGTTATAAGAATGAAAAGAATGCGTATTCATCAATGTCATTTGGACTTGGACTTCTGGAGGAAAATAATAAACCTACTTGGATACATAAAACCTTACGATGAAAAACTCGGACCTACCTGTAAAAGATCTTTATTTTTTACAATTCTCATGTTATGACAATCTATGCAGAAATTGTTCATTAGAGATGGATTCTGATTTTGAATAATTATCTTGATCAAACTGTAGGTGAATTATTCAATTAAATTTAGAATTAGTCAGTTGAATATTTCATCCACCTACGACTTAAATTTTGTAATTTAATCATACAACTATTTGTCAAAGGATCCTTCTATCTGGATAACATTTTATTTTTACAGACAACTTTACCGATAAAACAAACACGCATACACAGATTACCGTTTATCTTCATACAAAGGAATTTCTAAAATTATCCTGCTTAAGTAAAATTAATTTCGTTTTCCAACCAAGGGAAGTCATCACAGATTTACCTGAGAGTTTCATAAATATCCATGAATTACAGGATCATTTACAATTAATCAGATAATTTAAGAAGTCACGAATTAGTTTGAACATATTTCCAGCTTTAAATTCTATATAGAATATTATAAATAAGCACTGATCAGTATTCAACAAATTTCAACCAATGTATTATTCGACTGAACATTTATCAGGGTATTTCCGGCGGCTGTATAGGTTCCATGATAATTCTAGTATGTTCACATATTTCCTTTACTTTTAATAAGATATCTTATTAAATTTTTACTGCCGTCTTTTTTTTTGTCAGTATACAGCATTAATAATAAAGATATGAATTTAAAATAATAGTTTACTGCTCCAGTGCCAAATATTAATAAGACAAGAGCGGGGGTTCAACAGTCCTTCCTTTCGAAAAATGACGAGTAAAGAAAAATACAGACAAAGGACGATAACTCCCAGATCATTAAGGAATAAATTCTGACTTCATATTAGATTATAAGCTAACGCTTGTATATATAATTCTCCACGTTTAGCTAAATAATCAGAAGGTTGAACAGTTGGGACCAAATTGAATGACAGGAAAATGAGTTAACAGTTTACATGTATATAGAAATGAAATTCTTGAACCGTGAAAGGCATCAAGAATGGTTCATTAAAGATATTTACATGACGACTTTATTTTGGTGAATGATAGTACAGTTATTATCCGGTACAGTCACTGAATTAATGTTATATTGTATTGTATTGTACTGTACTGTAGTTTAACGTCAAACTCAAGAATATTTCACTCATATGGAGACGTACTCGTCTGCTGGTGAAGGGCGACAGATTTTGTCTATGCTCTGCACTGCTGGCCGTAGAGCTGGAAGGGTTCTTTATCGTGCCAACACCTACTGTTACACGGGACCTCGTTTTTTACTGTCTCATAATGAATGTTATACACTGGCGATTAAATACACAGATTCAACCAGCAGAGACATTCATAAACACAAAAATTGAACTGTGCATTAAAGGTAATATCACTAATAAAAATCGCCCTAGTACACAATTGTTACGAGATATCTAATGTAAACTCCCATCGTTCATTATCGAGATGGGAATTACATGTATGTCATTTTGTAAATAAAGTTAATCGATAAGTTTTTAGATGTTTAAAACTGTCAAAATACAACTTTTACTTATTCTAAGAAGTCTAGACCCTTACACCGCCAACATTCAGTATTGAGTTTATGATTTGTTATCCCGGATTTCATTAGAGGTTACATTTGAAAAGGGATGAAAGCAAGATTTATGGGTCCATATTTATATTCTACCAGACAAACTACCGAAAAGCACTAAACTATGACTCCAACATGTGTCAGTAGTATTGTGTTTATGCATAAAACGCCAATGGTTGTAAAAAAAAACGTATTGTAAATATAAATGTATTTATTTAACTGAAGGTATCCATCCGCTCTACCTATTTATCATTTTTACATTTTTTTTCCTGTGAGCGCTGATCACGTGACCGCTGTAGTAGTTAGGTCCTTCTGTGTCATCTTGCTCCTCCTACATGATAATTTCCTAATTTATCATTTAATAATGTGTATACTATTAAGTGAAGAAATCATCTGTCCATGACTACGGGATTACTATATGTAGCAAAGAGACTATATCTCCCCACGAAAATATATCAAACCGAACATGACGCCAATAGTTCTGGCAATGACGTAACGTTTTGAGACAGTGCTGGCAGCAGAGGGTTAGGTGATTTTAATTTGTTGATGCTATTACAATATTTTAAGGTAAAAGTTTCAAGTTAATATAAAACTATTCATTATTTCTTGTTCTTGGGGGAAAACACACACACACACATGTGGTGTGATGTACGCAATCTATTATGGAACTCTCCCTCGGGAACCGTTCTACTACAGTAGAGCCTTATGGCTCGAGTACTACACCTCACCAGACAACACTATAGAAGCACGGTTCGGTCGGGAGAGATCCATAGTAGATAAATGGTCATTAACCGTACTTATATTGAACCGAACTTAAAACTTCTGTATAACGGTTAATGACATTTCGAGAAAGTTTGCTCAAGTGATCTTTTTTGCTTAGTTATTCACTTTTGAGTCCATTGTCTCGATGATTTTCATCACGTTTACTTGTTACTAAAATACATTTACCCTTTCTAGACACCAAATTAAGTATAACGTCATCGGTTGATATGGCTTGTCTTCGTTTCCACAGAGATGTGAAATATAGATTTATATTAGTTTGTGTCACTGCATCAAATAATCATAGATTAGGTTTATTTTACTTTTTTATCATGTCTGTAATGTCTCATAAAAACAGCAGGCGGGGCCTACAACCTTGAGACAAAGAACCACAGGAGGCCATGTTACAAAATGAATTAGGTAAATGCTCTGGAATTCTCTTACAAGTACATGTAATTCTGTTTTAAGAGTTCCGATTTTACACATACGTATTCATACACTTTCTCTGACGCCAAAATAAACCGTAAACCTAATATATTTTATTGTTCTACTATATACTTAAGACAAAATAGTAGCAGCAGCAGCTCAATGAAGGGAGAAAACCATGTACTTTTTTCTGTTTGATATAAAATCAGAGATGAAAAAGTTGACTGTAGAAGATACCTAGGGGGAATCAATAATTTAAAAATCCAAAGGCAGACGAAATCATGGCCAAACAAAAAAGAGACAACACAAACAACTATCAACACAACAAGACGTGTAAAACCGAAAAAATAAAGTAACAAGAACCCCACAAAAAAAGAGGGGTGAGTTCAGGTGCTCTGGAAGGGTTAGCAACTCCTGCTCCGCGCGCGGTACCCGCCGTGTCACTATATTTCAAATTTGAGAAAATGTCTAATTCGGTAATTGTCGCAATCGGGAAGAAGAGTTCGGGATTACGTATACGACAAGGGGAACAAACACCTCGTCAACTGTAAAAATCGGTATTTTATAACGATTAAACAGGTCATTTTGTCGGCCGTAAAACTTTTATAGAGTAACACAGGCCTAACAAAAATTGGGTGCGAGTTCAGGCTACGGAAGGGCATGACACCCCGCTCCAAGTGCGGCACCCACCGTGTAACCTTTATTTCAAATCCGAGAAAATGTCTCATTCGGTAAGTCATAAACGGTAAAAATGACGGGACTATATGTATGGCATAGGTGACAAATTACCTCATCTATAAAATCGATATTTTCAACGATCCACCAGGTCATGATGGCGATCGTTAAGCTTCAATGGTAACACGGACCCCACTTAAACCAGGGGTAAGTTCAGGTGCACCAGAAGAGTAAGCAACTCCTGCTCCGCGCGCGGCACCCGCCGTTTCACAAGTTTTCGAATACAAGAATGTCACAATTGGTGATGGTCATAAACGAGAAAAGGGGAGGTCGGGATTAGGTATTCGACAAGGGGAACATATAGCTCAACTGTTATTTACATATTTACCATATTAATCAACCTGGCCATGATGGCACGTCGTGTCACATACAAAATATGGGTATAAGTCACCATGGGTGATAGTAATAACCAAGAAAAAGGTGGGACGGGATTAGGTATGCGACAAGGGGAACATATCCCTCATCATCTGTTTTACAGATTTATCATATCAATCCACCAAGTCGTGATGACGGCCGTAAAACTTTCGAAGTGATGACTTAAATTTAACTATTAAGAACCCTTGGTTAAGCAACTTCCTTGTCAGTAGCAAACCTCTATCCAAGAAACCCTGATAGGAAACACATGCTCTGGAATATCGTATCAGCTGAGAGATGTATACTCCATATGCAGGTGCTGCGGGGATATTGCTGCTTAAAAATGGAAAGTTCACAATAGGGAAATCGAAGTCGTCTCTTTTGTCAAACTTCCCTCTTTGTCAATCTCCAGGTGTAGATCAAGGTATGAGGCAGACCTAGCAGTTTCCGTGGTATCCTTTATTTCAAGCTCATTTGGATAGATGCGATCAACGTATCCCTCAAATTTGGGATTATTTAATGAAAGAACGTCATCTAAATAGCGGAAGGTGAAGTTAAAATTCCGGCCAAGTTTTTGTCATTATTCTTTAACAGACCCTGCACGAAATTGGCCCCATACGAATAAAGAAATAATAAGTCAGCACGTAGATCTAGAGGAGCACAGTTTGTACCCATTGGGATTCCAACAGTCTGTTGAAAAACCCGACCACCGAACACAACAAATATGTTGTCGATCAAAAATTCAAGCATTCTGATGATGTCATCTTCAGAGAATTTTTTCTTAGAATCAGAGTGGTTTTTAACAAAATATGATTTATCCCTTCCTAGAACGAGATATTTGTATCTACGTTCGCCATTCTTTTTGACAAAACAAAGCTGAACTTATTCTTTAATCTTTTCTTTCAGCTTAGAATGGGGTATTGTTAGTCAGGAGAACGGTGAATCAATCCTGTAAATATTGGACAAATATGGGTCTCTTGATATCCATGGGTGAAATCAGGTGCCGTGAAGGATTCTTATTCATTGAAACACTGTCTGTGGCTGTCTATTCATTTCAGTATATATTTTCTGTACACAACTTTTATAAAGGATAGCAAGTCTATCTTGTTTCCTTTTCTTTTTTTGACAATTTAACGTAAAGAGTGTCGAGTAATTCTCCCGACACTGGATTAAAATGATGAATAGTACACGATTTCACAATTTGAATCCCTATAAAGACAGTCGTAAAATTTTCATATATTTGAATTCAAAAATAGATATGCTAACTTCAAAAATCAATGAGCACAGGAAAGAAACAGGAACAATTTTGTCTTAAGGAAAGGCAGATGTCGACAGGGGAAATTACAGTACAAATGAAGGCAAACGATCTATTTATTGATTATTAGCATCTTACAGTGGGAACAGGAAATATCATAAACCACAAAGTAAAAACACTGAATAAAAATGATCAAAGAAGGTATTTAGGACGTTAAAATACTGAAATTATCACATACTAGTATAAGAATCAGGAAACATGTTACTAGGAAGTGTTCCTTACTTGCTAGCAACATGGATGAATAAACTGTAAATATTTGGACTTAGGACTATGGTATGGTAATATATATGGAGATGAGAAACTATGTAATTGTATTGAATTATTTACAGAAAATCCTGGAAAAGGATGAAAACCACAAAGAACAGAGGTGTATGGGCAGTTGTTTGGAGGAAACAAGGGTCAAGGCAATAAAGAATCGCAGAGTCTTTGCAAATGCAGATGCTTCTGACGACAATAAATCTACATTTGGGACCCACAGCTGGATGATGAAAGCAAGGACATCAGAAAAACTTTAAATCTCATATATCAATTTTAAACTTTTACCTACCATTGTCAATTTGAGGTTCCCTTAATAGCATAGGTTACCGGGAGCTCCCATTATAATCTTACGACACGTTTAATAATAAGATATCGATTGTCCGAGGTAGTATTTCTTTAGATACATAAATATCAAAAAGGAAAAAAAGAACAAAAAATTGTACGACATAAAATATCCGAGTATCAATTTTCCTAGAGAAGAAAGCAGTTAATCAATTATCAAGATTTAGGAGAGCAATTTTAAAATCCAACATTAACAATGACATATCACTCACAAACATGGCTGCAGAATTTTCTTGAAGGAAAGGTTTTGAATTGATTAAAGAGCATCCTTCTCCCTTGGGCATATATGATGCAATACAGTAATTTGATGCTTGACTACGTGTGTCCTACAACGGTTCTACCAACCATATAAATCTGTACAATAAAACACCAAATCGTTCTGTTCTGCGCATCACAGGATGCTGTTACTCTATCATCAACACAATTCTTGTATTGCTTAGAGCAATGCCTAACGATTCATAATTCCCTTAATGTAACAATTAAGTATTAATACTGCTACAATTTCTCGACATGAATAGCGCTGGGTTGTGTTTTGTTTGCTATCATTTTTATCACTTACTTCATACACGTTTAAAGTCGCAATTCCTCTACAAAAAAGAAATAATTCAAATCGTCTTTAGACTTAGATTTTAATTTACCGAGAATTAGAGAGATCAGAGACTACACATTTGTGATTTAACAAGAGCAAGGCTACACATGTCGATAAAAAGCAAAACAGAAATTTGAATTGTCAGCATTAATATTTCTTTTACTCATATTTCTAAGACTGTTAACATGGAATTAACTCTGTCCTCGATACCAAAATGGAAACTCAATTACGCATCATTATGGGTATGAGTACTTAATTGAAGAATGTATGATTATAGGTATGAACGTTTCAGTAAACCTTTAAAGCAATCGATACGAACATTTAGCCCTAAACTCTATTTCCATACATATCACTCTTATAGCTACTGGTATTGCTAGCCAATTTGCTCACTCGTTTTTCAAAAGATCATTATATAGATATATAAGAGTATGATCCGTTTTATGTGTCCTTTCCAGATAACTTGTATTAAGGTTCAGACCAGTACGGGTCACCTATTAGTCAAGGGAGTTAAGAGGCTTAATAAAATGAATGCCATAAATGTGTGAAATTCTTGAATCAGAAAAAATGAATACGTTATTTTACAGACAAATCAATTTTCAGTACGTTTTGACAAATAGTCTCTTAGTGAATCAAACGTCATAACGTTCAGCATGATTCCGAATGATACAACAAGGAAGTAAATAAGCCGATATAATGCTTTAAGTAAGGCGTATATATGGGAGTAGAAGATACTAATTTAAAAACTCAACGACAGACACTACCGTGTCAAAACAAAAACAAAAACAAAAAAAGAAAGACAACACCACAAACAGCAATACACAATTAATACTTATAACTAAAAATAGAGTAACACAAACCTCACTAAAAACCGAGGTTTTCTGGAAGGGTAAGCAACTTCTGTTCCACGCATTGCAGCCGTCGTGTAACTTATATTTCCAATACGAGAAAATGTCAACTTCGGTATAGGTCGTAACGGGACGAGGTGTATGACAAGTGTCATAGAGTTTGGAGTGATTGTTTAAGGCTTAGATAAACGAGTTGTTAGGAAAAGATAATTTCTTTCTACGATCTTGTTGTTTATCAAATTCAATCAGGAATTTGATAAAGACAAATATATTAATAATACTTTTGAAACAATGCTCCAAAATCAATACTCATATAAGGGTCAGTCTTTCACTTATATGGAGACGTCACCAAGTGTCGGTGAGGGGCGACAAATTTTCCTATGCTCAGCACTTATGGCTGTAGAGCAGGGAGGTTTCTTTAGCGTGCCAACACCTACTGTGACACGGGACCTCGGTTTATACTGTCTCATCTCATCAATTAAAAGTCGGACGCACGCTTATCACTAGGCCATGGCGGCCCAAAACTGTTTTGTAAAGGTCGATGTAATGGTAATATGGATTGGCTATTCGAATCTTTCATGTTTATACCTATAGAGGAATTAAGAAAGTGCCAAGCTAAACTTGTTTTTTCTTTTAAGCTCGAGCATTTTTATTACTCGTATCGGCGCTATCTTTAAAAAAATTATTAGGACCTGTAAATTACATTAGAGAATCCCCTCAATTGACACACAAGCAAAGTTAGAAAAAGAGAACCTATGCTCTGCTGTATAAATGAGGAAGATTCATGCCCAATGTCCGAAGTGCGGTTAATTTAAAATGATTCTTACGTAAGACTAGAATGAGTGAACATCCACTGTTGGAAAATTACATATCTTATTCAATTTTCAGAAGGTCTGAATTTTTAGATAGTACATCAATTGGTTAATTTATCCTAGTAAATGACTTCAAAATGTCGAAGTTGTAGTCTATCTAAGAAACACATACATTGTATTACCCATTGCCTAATGTTATCATCAATGGCCACAGCAAGTACTCTTTATCATTTAATATTTGGACAATTACTTGTGTAACAATTCTGGTTCACTTGGTGTCGTGGAGCGAAGATTTTTATTCCAGTAGCCACTAGAGTACAAGTTTCAGGCAAATTGGACATGACCAAGCAATTCCAGGTAGCCTGGGTAAGATAAGTGATCCTTTAAGTGCAAACAATGTGTTCTTATTATGAAATCTGTGAACTTTTCATCAGATGAACATACTATGTAGCTGAATTAATACAGATTAGGTAGACAAAAGGAGAGATATATTTAACTTATCATTAATACTAATCAATCGATAAGACTTAAAGAAGAGACAGGAGTTCAAGTCTGGTAGATGAACATTTATGACGATTTATTGATCAACAAGGATTAATATAATTCTGCTAAAGCTGTCAATTTCCGCCCAAAGACGACTCACAAATTTTATGTTTTAAAGTCAACGTCAGTCACTTTTCCATAAAACATCCATTAAATGCATGTAGCTTTAAAGATTTTGTATCAAACCATGATGTATTTATGATGTAGAGATAAAAAACATAGGATTTTATGATGTAATCTGAAATTTGAAAGAGGCATATACATGTACCAAGGAAATCTTTCAAAACAAGAGATATGACCAACGTAATGATCTCCTGAAAATCCGCACGGTGGCAGCAATCAACGATATATTGCGGTGGGCGGGGGTATTTAAAAAGAACAAGAGTAGAACTTTTAAAGAATGTAATAGAACGTTCAATGGCTCCAGTGTAATATTACATGTTTTTATGCAAATATCGTAATTAAGATAATATAAGAAAGTGAAGAAACTTGATCAATCTCTGATAATCGATCTGACGATTTTGACGAGTATTTGTTTCTCAATTAATTCATCTAAATTTGACTGCGGACTCGCTATAGGTCAGACTCCACTAAATGGTTCTCCATGGGCGACAATGTTAACGTTTCGTCAAATATTCTATGTTTCAGACGTCCCAACGCATATAAACTATATACCAATTTGAAGGCCGTCCCTTCCCAAATCCTCGAAAAAACTAAAAACAAGGGGGTTGACCCCTCGATTTTTTCACTACATGTCCATGATTAGGAGCATCCCCATTTCCGCACAAAATGTGCAGAAAATTTTGACACTGGCTTACACCTAATTCAAGGGGCCCAAAATTTTACCTTTTCAACAATCTAGTCATTCGACATATTTTTCAACACTTTACTGCAAGAAATTCATTATATACCAATCAGAAAACATCAAAATAGCAGCTCCCCTCTCCCTACACCTTCTGAACTAACCAAACTTTCTCTTATTTGGTGGACTCACTATGACTGTGGCCGATCAGCAGGGAAGGCCTCCTTTATGGCACCTGATCCCACACCTTGGTTTTCAGAGGTCCGTGTTCGTTTAATGTTCACCAAACCTTTTATATTGACTCTTGATTCTTCTCGCCATTGATACCTTGGTATTTGTGCTTGTCATATTATTTACAAGTAAGAAAAAACGTCACCTTTATCTAATGACTTGTGTTGCTGCATGATATAATTTGTCGACAAACATTCATGTCTTAAGAACGGGTTCTCTTGTTAGTTTCAATATAAGTTAGCAAAACATAAGGTTGTAAATTATTGAAAAATCATCCACTGAAATCCTGATTTACAAAATAAAGAAAAAGAGAGATATAATTGCGTACAAGTCAAATCAAAACCACCTGTCCCTATAGAAGAAGTAACATTTAATATACAGAGAAGGACTGCTTGTTAATTGTTGTTTTCACAAGCGTGTTTTCTTAACTGTCCGCCCCATGAAATAACATTTTAATTTACATGGAAATTATATATGACATTTGATTCTGTAATGAGGGGAACGTGAACAATAAATTATCACCTAATATACAGAGAACTGCTAGTTCATAATTGTTTTACAAGAAAGTAAGAAATCACGATAACTTTCAAAATTTGGAAATTTTAGGATTGGCGTTATGTATTTCCTTGCCAGTATAATGCTTCACTGTATCAAATATTGTGTTTCTTGTTCAATAAGGGCTCCCCGATTGTGTTATCGTGATTAGCTGGGATTAATGATTGACTTTTATATTTTTATATATTTAATTAAACTTTTTGGACTTTTTGACTCACTATGGATATCACTGGTCAATAAGAGATGCTTACTCCTCCGTGGATCGAACATAATCTCTAGATTGTCAAAGGCCTTTGCCATGTATTTGTCAGACTTTTGTCATTTGCCTTCTTAAGAATAATAATTCTGATTCTTCATAAATTAGGCCTAATACATGTACATATGATAAGAGAAAGCATTCTTAAATTCTCGGAGAAAAAAAAATCTAGCACTTATTATACAAGATATCGTCAGAGCATTCAGTGGGCAGATTTAAGATTAAAGAGTTGATGTTGGAAAATCATTTACAGAATGAAAACTATATTTTCACATCAAATCTGTAAATGGGTTTCTATTTGTGAGATTTTGGATCCTATTGAATATCATCAGTAAAACAGTGGATAAATAATGTGTTATTTGAATG
>JACSZP010024867.1:190-30073 GCA_016161895.1 Pinna nobilis
TCTGATGTCAAAAAAAGTCTATAACCAGCCATTCTAGGTATAAAATGAGAATTTATGTTAAAAGTATAAGCAAATTACGCAAAGTTTATTATTTATTATGGCATGTTGACACAACAGCAATAACTGAATAACTTTTTCATGATGTTTTATTTACTGGGTAATTGTAACACAAGATTAAAGTGTTTTTTTCCCAAAAATTACAAATTTAATTATCAATTAAATCAATAAAATATCCAAAGAGGGGTTTTAGAATTCTCGTCAAGAGAAGGAAACTGATGTTTACAACTCATGTAGCTTGAATATTATTTGCATCTATCATTGAGTATAGCAGTCACACACTTAAACAACTTTAAAAGTGTGCTAATTTAAACATGTGACATTGATTATATACATGTATTTAAGTAGTCTAAAAAATATTGATATCTGCCAAAGTTGACACAGTCTAAAATAATCCAATTCTTTTAATCACAAAATCCTTATAAGAAAATTTGGATGTCTTCATGCCGTGGCCGAGTGGTTAGCGTGTTCGACTTCGAGCCGAGGAGTCCGGGGTTATTCCCGCAGAGCCACTCCGCGGTTAGCCGCCCCTGTCTTTCGGATGAGACAGTAAAAACCAAAGTCCCGTGTTACAGTAGGTGTTGGCACATTAAAGAACCCTCCCTGCTCTACGGCCAGCAGTGCCAAGAACAGGCAAAATTTGTCGCCCTTTACCGGCACACGGTGACGTCTCCATATGAGTGAAATATTCTTGAGTGGGACGTTAAACAACAACAACAACAACAATGTCTTCATGCACAAGTTAATTGAAGAAATAATATTTATATCTAAAATAATCTTTTGAATCTTTTGATTTAATAGCTTATTTTTTATTGGCAATTATAGGAACATATGACAAGGGTGCTGTGGAGGTTACAAATTGTTTTGCTGTCCCCCACAATGAGTCAGAAGATGAGGTAGACATGAGATTTTACTTTCAATTGATTTTGCCCTGTGTTTAAGATATACTGAAAGAAAGGGACCCACCATTTGTCGGCATGTGCTTTAATAGAAGTTTTTATAAAATATTTCTTTGTGTTTAACCATCCCTGAATTGCTCCTACAGTCTTACCAGTGGTAAATGTGAAATTTATGATCAATTATTGTTTCCAAATCAGCATCATTAGATATTTGCAATTTTGAGATGTGATAGAAAAACCATTGGGGGTTTGAACCTAGATAAAGGCTGCTGGCTTTTCCTGTCCTTTGAATGAGACTATAAAACCCAGCTGCTTATTAACCTTATAGTGTCGAGCATAGCAGGGATTTCAATAAGTTTCCAAGTTAGTAGGAGGTATATCTATTAAGAGTAGGCAGAAGTGAAGAGTTTTTAAGAAATGGATCATGTCCATTATTGGAGTAGAGTGAGTTTAAAAAAAAAAAAGAAAGAAAAGCAAAAGTAGCTGGTGAAAATAAGTGTAGATGAATAATTTTACCGCCTATTGACTACTAAACAAAATCCCTGGCATAGGCCAACAAACTTTGAAGTTTCCATATTCGTGAAGAGCCATGAGATAATTGTTCAACAACAAATTTCTTTCTTTTCTATCTTGTAGGTGGCAGCTGATTTGGAGTATGCAAGGAACATGTACGAGTTACACAGAAAGGTCAACCCATCAGAAATTGTTGTTGGATGGTATGTTTTCTGCGTATTTATCCTGTTTTTTGTCATCTGACAGAAATTGAAATAAGCTATGTTCATGTACCTATCTGAAAAGAAATTGTTAAAAAACACTTACAGGAACTTGAAATTCTGAATTGAAAATTGTAACTTGTCTGTTCACCTCTTTATCTTTTTCAATGTTCTGTGAACATGTTTGGTATAGGCTTATTATCACATAATGCATAAAAAAAAATGGGGGAAGATTCAGAATTTTGATTTTTTACAGAAATATCTCGTTTTTATGTGTTCCCTGATCTAGTGAAAGCTAGGAGGTATTAAATCTGCCCCTGTCTCAGTCTTTCGGATGAGACAGTAAAGACCAAGGTTCTATGTCACAGTAGGTGTTGGCATGTTAAAAATTCTCCTTGCTCTACAGCCTTAAGTGCCGAGTACAGGGAAAATTTGTCGCCCTTCACCAGCACACAGTGACGTCTCCATATGAGTGAAATATTCTTGAGTGGGACATTAAACAACAATACAACAACTGCGGGACAGAGTTGTCATGGCTCATTGGTTAGCACATTTGCCTTCTGATATCTTCTTGTCAGGACTTAGCTGGCCTCTTCTGATCTAAGGATGAGACTGTCAAAACTGAGGTCCTGTGTCAAAGGGGGTGTCAGCATGTTCAAGAACCCCCAGTACTCAATGGCCATAAGTGCTGCACTTACGCCAAATTTAAAACCCTTCAAAGCATAGGGTGATGACCCTAAGTAAGTGAAAGATCCTTGAGTTAGACCTTAAACAACAGTACAACCAAAACCAACAGATAGTCTTAATTATGTTTTATTTTTATGCCTTTTCAGGTACTCAACGGGACATGAAGTGTCAGAGCATTCTGTCTTAATACACGAGTATTATGCCCGAGAGGCCAAAAATCCTGTTCATGTCACAGTGGATACATCACTGAAGGGATCAAAGATGGATATCAAGGCTTATGTGAGGTAAAAGATAAAAGATCTGCCAAAGGGCGCTGTTATTTAAAGAGAACTGTATAATTTCTCAAGGGATGGAGCCTTCACTTGAGAAAATACATTAGGCTTTTTTTGTGATAGATTTTTTAAATTTAGGCCTTTTCACCATTGTGGTTAAGGCGCTATTGTGATTGCTATGCCTATCTGAGCCGTCAACTATTAGTCTGTTTGTATATCCTACTACAACACATTTGTGTCCAATTCACTGCTTTGAGGCGAGTCGTAGAAGCAAACTGAAACATTGCATGGTTGGACATTCTTCTATTGGACAAAGGGAAAGTAGACATTATTAGCTGCTCACAGCTAGAAATTATGAATGGACAAAAGTTGCAACTAAAAGCCAATGGCAGTCAGCCCAGAATATGATACAGGCTCACAGGAGAGACACATATGTAAACTGATACCCCAAAGCCCAGAAATAATTAGAATCTTCTCACACATCATGCGTAAGTAGTTTGTATGTGTAGAGTTTTCAAGATGCTTGATACTTGAGATTACTTAATATATGTTTTTCTTTCTTTCTTTTGTAGTGCACCCATAGGAGTTCCCGGTAAGACGATAGGATCCATGTTCACTCCTGTGGAGGTTGATGTTATTGCATATGAACCAGAAAAAGTTGGAGGTATGACAAGTTCTTCTCAGACTTTCTTAGTAACTTAAGCTGCTTCTACATAAATCTCAAACACAGACATATAATGGATTCCTTACTGCATACAAAGAGACTCTTTATGAAAAATGTACAGTCCTAAATTGGTGAGGAACCTAAATCAGTGACCCTGATTTATTTCCTGCACATGAAAACTGGAAACCAGACAACAAAATTGTTTCTGGTACAGCAAGAGTAATCATCGTCCAAGCTGTACAATATTTTTAGGAAAATGAGAGTGAGGAAGATAAGTTTTATTTGTTGATTGTTATTTGCACTCTCATTCTTACACTCACCGAAACTGGTGGCTTGACACTAAAAATGGCCACTAACAACATATCGTCTTTTATATTAGATGATATGTATAAGGAAGACAAATATAAACCCTTTTTCTAGGTTGCATGCAGCAGGTAGTATTTTAAAACAGTGAGCTACTAAAGTTGGTTAGACTGCATCAGTGCTATGTTTCCTCTCAGATCATTCATCATCTATGTACATTGTATATGTGTAATATCTTTATTTCAATTCTCTTATTGAAATTTACTAGCAAGAACATGAGGATTGCAGATAAAATGATTTGTAAACGTTTTGGACATTTTATTTTCTGTCAGTGTCAAAAAGAAATGTCTTTATTGAGGAATAAGAATTTGTTTGTCATTTATTTGGAATTTGCCAAATTCAGGCAGATATGAAATTCACTATATTGCCTCAAATAAATATACATACATATTTTATTTCCATTAGTTGAAGTAATACAGCAAGGAAAATACAACCCCAAGAGAAGTGTAAACATGGTGGGTGACCTTACACAGGTAGAGAGAGCATGTAGTGACCTTCAACTGAAGCTGTCTATGGTTTTGGAGTATGTAGAGGATGTCTTGGTAAGTGTAAAGAACATTGTAGTTACAAGAGTTGTTGGGGCTCTGTAAACACCATGTTTGCTTTAAGATTTTGAGACCACAAATTTGGAAACTGCTTGGTATAGGAGGCTGGCTTTTCCAGGTGACACAGTGGTTGGTAACTTGTAAATGAACCCTCACTGCTCGTTGACTATTACATACAGAGCATAAGCTTACTGAGAGTGTTTATATAAACTGCCCAGACCTGTTTACCTTGACCTGTTTACCTCGTTACTCAGTCACTAATTCTGAACTTCTCTGTCAGTTGTCTCCTTTGTGTCGGTATACTTTATATTTTTTGTATCCCAGAAACAAACTTTCAGAGGCATACAGTGTTAGGTCTGTTTGTCTATCTGTCTGTTTTTCTGTTTATTCACAAAAAACTTTAACATTGGTCATTAGGTTCTAAATGGTAGATGATTGGGCTTCCATATTTCACATGTGACTTTGACCTATAAATGACTAATGCTGCAGTAATCTTAATCGCTGCTTATCTGGGGGTGGGGGCATAAGTGTCTCATAAACACATCTTGTTATATTGTGCATTTGTTGTTTTGAGCAAACCTGGCAGACTCATGTATTTCATTTTATTATACTTGTTGCAGGCAAACAAAATCCAAGCAGACACCACAGTAGGGCGTTTCTTGTTAGAACTGGTTAGCAGTGTACCACATTTAGAACCAGAGGAATTTGAATCTATGTTGAACTCTAATATGAAGGTAAGATTCTGATCATGGTACCCAAGTAAGTGATATACACAATGGTTGCAGGAAGGCTATACATGTACCGTCAGATAGCCATATTTGACGGATTCACTTCCAGAGGTGCAAACGCATGCAGCGACTTTGCAATTTGGGTTTTGATGGTTAACACTGGTCCATCTATTACAATTTTCAGCTTGAAAATTAACTAAGCTACCTTTTTGGGAACATATTTGCATTCTTTATATGTGTCAAATCTGTTTACTCCACTACTATGTTCTTTTGAAGGATATATACAATGGCAGGGTTTCTTCTTTTTGAGGAGGGAACATAACTCATGACACTAGAACTGGAAATTTTGCAGCATTTTAGCTCAAAAGTTATAATGAAATCTATACTATATATGAATGTCAAGTCAGCCCCTATTCAGTGTTTTCCCTTCGTTTTATTTGAACATGCTTGAAAATGAATTGAACAGGCCAAGAAGCGGGGTTTCTCCTCTAAAAATGTTTTAAACTTTTTTTTTTGAATCGGCCAGAAAATCACTTGAAGCGGTCAATTTGGCCGGCTGCCAGTTCTTAGAGATAACACTAACAATTCAAAATTTTTTAATAATATCATTAAAATTGTTCATTAATTATGCAGATTACAATTCCAATCTACAATACTAAATTTTACTGCTCAACAACACTTTGTCTGAATTTCATCATTATTCATAATTGTGACATTTTCACAGAAAACTTGGGAAAAGAGACATGAATTGCCATTGGAAAAATAGCCAAATATTGGCTATAGATTTGGCATAAAATAAGGCCTGAATGAACCTAGGAAGGGTATATACCTCATATCAAATTAGGCCTACCTATGTCATTAATTCAGCAGTCTGATTAATGAAATGGTCTTGCTCCCTTAAATTAGGTCTTATTAGCCAAGAATAAAGTTTTCATCTTGAAAGTTCATAGTGCAACATGGTCTTGTAAGTTAATTTTCAGGCAAGATTCAACTGACAAAGAACGAGCTATGGTTTTATAACTTGATTACGAAGGTTAATTTAAAACACTACACAACACGACTGAAAATCCTTTAAAAATAAAGTCAGCAATTTCTGATTTAGACTGTTTCCCTAGCCCGTAGATTTATAAAGTTGTAAAAAAAAAATGCAGAAGCTTATCAGAAGAACAGCCCTGTCGTCATTGGCTTGAACATTTACTAATGGAGTCCAGCCTTTAATATTTCTATTATCTTTTTTTCAGGATTTATTGATGGTTGTATATTTAGCTAACCTCACAAGGACACAGTTGGCATTGAATGAAAAATTACAGAAACTTAGTAGTTAAGTGTAGCAGTATATTTTGAAAGGTCTGCCTGTCATATTTGGAAGGAGTTCGATAAAAGAAGACTTCAGAGTTAAGAGTAACACAAGTTCTAGCAGTTCATTTCATTTTTAAATCTTCCATTATATATAGACTTTCGCAGCGGTGAGATGGAGAAATTTTACCCTGCATCTGGAAGCATTTATTTATTTCTTAACTCTCATCTCATGAATAAAATAATTATAAACTTTATTATGTATGATTTCTTGTTACTTTCTATAATTCAAAGGCACAAGCAGTTAGGACTGAGGTTAGACTTTTGACACCCTACATGATCTCAATGCAGATGACTTTCGACATCTCAACATGATCTCAATGCAGACAACTTTTAATACCCCCACACCATCTCAATACAGATACCTTCTGGTGCCTTAGATTTTATTTTCTCAGGCAAATTGGCCAGAGAATGAACCATCCAGATTACAAAAAAAAAAACAACCTCTTAGGGTTTATATTAGCATGCACAAATTAAGAATTCTGTTACCAGGTAGGTGAAGCATCCAGATTATTGGTGTTGTGGTCTAGTGGTTGGCTTGTTCATCTTCTGATCCAGAGGTTGAGGAGCCATACTTTGATTAGCTGTCCCTGTCTTTCAGATGAGACAAATAGAATCTATCACCACTGTACAGTGACAGAAATCTCACCCGAGTGTCAAAGATTTGCAGTCCATGACGAGGCTTGCCGAGTTGTGGATGTTGCAAATCTTTGACACGAGGATGAGATTTACCTGTTCATGTACAAAGTGGTGGTTGATTATTTTTCTGTCACCCTCAAATAATGTTTTTCTAAGTAGTAATATAGTTGCAACACTGTATTCAAGCGGACAAAATACGTCAAAAGTAGCCCAAGACTTACCGGTAGTGACGTCAAGGGGTTCGAGATAAGCATGCGGGGTGCGAGACAGAGATATCTCAGAACAGGTATATTGATGGATTTCTCTATCCGGGGTGAGAGAAAGTAAAAACCAAGGTCCCATGACACAGTAAGTGTCGGGATGTTAAATAAAACTCCCTGCTCTACAGCCATAAGTGCCAAGCAGAGGCAAAATTTGTCGCCCTTCACCTACACACAGTGACATCTCCATAAAAGTGAAAGGTTCCTGAGTGGACATTTAACATCAATATAATGGAATTGTTTTCAGGATTTATTAAGGTTTGACTGTAATCTTGTTGATTATTACCAAAGTTACAGGGCTTACAAGACAAGAACTGACGTTGTCATGGTGTAATGGCAGAAGAATAGTAAGAAGTCCGTAACAACATATTGTTTCAGACATTTTATTAGCATGCATATAGGAATGTCACATTGTTTATCTCTCGCATCCAGATTTGTCACTTACGCCCATCTTGTGCTCCTCACATTCACATGTAACCTATCAATCTACATTTCATGGAATCTACCACGACAACTAATTACTACTATAGATCAGGAAAAAAATGGCTAAATGATGGATTCAGTACATGGTTGTGACGTCTATGAATGCCGGTGAAGGGCTTTAAATATAAGCCTAAACTATTAAGGCTTTATGGGTTCTTATATACATGTATGCCTACTACTGTGACAAAGGATCACAGTTTTTTACTGTTTCATCCCAACGACAGGAAAAGTCAATTGTATGTCCTAGGAATTTGAACCCACAATTGTTGTCTAAAGTAGCCTACTTAGTCATATTAGTCTTAACCCTTTCACCCCTGAAATCTAATGGACTTTTCCTTATATCAATGATTTAGGCCAGCCCAAATGTGTATTCAGGGGTGAATGGGTTAATTTTATGGAAACTATAGTCCAATGAAAATTAAGCTTGGCAAAGGTGAGTACAAGAGAAGTTTTGAGTTGATTGGACAAATCAAAGTTGACCTGTGCCTTAAATTACCATACTGTGAAAGCTGTATATAGAGACCATCCTACGGCCAGACTATAGCACACAATCTTTAAATTTGATTGAAACTGCATACGAATGGTCGAACTGGACACAACAAATGTAGTCTTAATGACCAGGTGGTCGCTAAAGCAGGTTTGACTATAGTTTCTTTGCTAACTTCAAATACCTTTGCTTTGATCAATGATCAGTAATTATTTAATGTACATGGATGTGAAAAATCTAATTTATCAACTTCATCTAGTATGAAAAATGACAAATGTGCTTTAAAATAACTTAATACATGTATCTATGGTTTGCATTTCATGGGATATCTCAACATTAAGAAAACCACAAACAAAAATGACAGATTGGCTATATTCTTATAAGAGAAGGCCAATCTCTATATTGTGTGTCTGGAATAATGAACATCCATTTGATGGGGTAATATGCATTAATGATAATCTTAACATCTCTTGTCCACTATCAAGCTGATGAAAAGTTTAGCTGTCTCCAAATCTACGTGGAAAACAATGATACCGTGACAAACCTGTTTGTTATAGTAACAAAGGAACGAAACAAATAATGTCTGGCATTCTACTTGTACTGTGATATTGAAAAATGAGAGAAAGTTATGAATAAACTTACAAGGAAACTGCAAAAATGTACTTGCTCAGGTGCTAAATGTCCCCACCCCTGATCCACAGAGAATCGAGAGGTCATCACATTCTATGTAAAAGTAAATTCCACATGCTCTTAAAAAATGCAGTACAAAGTATGCCTCGTACATCCCTCAAGTTAAAGTTTAAATATAAATTATGTAGCACTACCATTTCTTTTTCATAAGCCAAAATCGGTACAATTGATCACATTTTTTGTACACTCCTATTAATAAATCAACATTTTCAAAGCAAATTCTGTCTCTATATATGCCAGCCTCAATTTTTTTTATTTGCAAGTTTCATAATGCACAATAAATATACCAGAAGTCAAAATTAAGAGTGAATTCAGCTAGATTAATGATCACACCTGGTAGACCTTGTGAGCTCAAAATATTTGCACACACAATTTTTTAAAACACTTATTTATCTCCTGAATATCTGATTTGATAATTTTGTTTAGTCTTTCCTGATCTTCATAAACCATCACAAGGCACTCTGCAGTCATCTTTATAATACCTCGTACAGAGTCCTAGTTCAGAAATCGGCCAAATTCCTAAGCACACTACAGGGAAAAAACCTACAATTTAATTTGTTTTTGCTTGATGCCAGGCTCGATAAGCTTTCAGTCATATGGTGGTGGCCTGTCTTTCTTGGTGGAGGAGAAAACCTGGTTACAAATGTACACAGAGCCCAAGTAAAGTGGCAAGATTTCTCAAATAAAATCAACAATTTAGGTTCCGGGGAAGCTCAAAATCGCACCTTCAGTACTTGGGGTAAGAGGCTAAATGGTTTATAGCCAAATGCTCTCACCATTCAGGCACTGGATATTGCAGTATTTATCACTCTATTCAAACTCTCCTGATTTTTCTTCACAGAAAAATGACCAAACATGATTAAGAATAATTCTGAGAATTTGATTACCGGTATTTAATTTGATGTTAACGAAACTCCACAGGAGGCAGAGTATTGAATGTAATACTTCAAGCAAACATAGAAAAATATTACTTTAACGATGAAAGAAAGAAACAGTATCTTTCTTTGAAAGGTATGCTTCAGCCTTGACTAGATAACTTCCCTTATACAAAAATTGTACTATTTTTGATAAACTCACTTCCCCTGCAGGACAAGTAATCTGGATATGTAATGGTCTACTTGCAAAATGTTGTGTAAATTAATTTTTCTAAATAGAACTAGCCTCCAGGAAAATTTGATGCTTTGACTTTCAAATGGGAAGAGACTGAAATTTGTCTGACCACAGATTTGGTAGGCCTACTGGGTTGACCAATCAGAAACGTGATAGTGGGAGAGCCCTGTATCTTTTCAATACACCTACGTGTAACTGAAATGACTGTCTAAGTGACCCCCTGTATTCCGTTATTCCCTGTCTTATCAAGTTATGTGGCCGTCCTGAAGTCCGACTGTAAATGTAATGACTGTTTACTGGGAAAAAATGTCTCCGACTGCTTACACACATATTGCATTCACAAGTCCACGAGTATGGTATGTACACCAAATGTGTATATACATATATGTACATGAATCTGGATGCTTTCTATCAAAGTCACCATCCATGAAAAATTCACAAACGCTCATTTCCTTGCACTGCTAACCATTGGCATTTTCCAAATGTTTTTGATCAAATCGACTCTTATAGTTCTTGGCCATGTAAATGAAATAAGTCAATGCTTCCTTTTCTATGACTGGAATTGTTTTAAAATGGCGAGCGACAGTCTGAAAAAAAAATGGAGAAGACAAATTGATAAATGATGGTGATGTATAAACCTGTCTGTTTTTGATAAGGAATTTTCATAGTTCAAAGCTAAATTTCTTATTACTGCTATGATAAATTGTGGCAATCATGGTCAGTATAATCACAGGTCAACAGTAACGCTGTCATCCCTAAGTATCAAAATGGTATGCTCTTTTATATTGTTTAAGAACAATCCATTATGGTCTGCAGTGTTGAAAGGGTTAAAGACTGGTCATCCTAATGACCATGGACTGACTTAAAACCATTCAAACTATGTTGACATTCACAGATTGAGACACCCAGATGGGTTTCTAACATTTAACCTGAAATACTTGTCCATTGTTAACGTCTAGAGTTACTGTATGAACCAAAATAAATATACCCGAGTCCTTGAGGACACTTCATGATTTTTATACAAATCTTAAAAATATTGTTGAAATTTCAACAGTTTTTTTTCAAATCAAAGTTCAAAGAAATTAAATTGATATGTATTCATAATCTAGATGCATTATGATATATGATATCTTGAATTCCCCAGCTATCAAGTTTGAATGGTGTATTAAAAGCAAGTGTATTTGTAAATCAACATTTTCTTGCCAGTTTATTTTCTTATTATGTAGGTTTATTTACATTACTGAAGTCCATTTTGCTTCATTGGAATTTAACTCAAATAAGGTCTTAGGGAAAAGCCTGAAAATGATATACAGTGGAACCTACTTATGTTGAACCCTGATATATTGAAATCAGGATTATTTTTAAATGATTTTCATTCCCTGGCTAAATAACTTCATTCCTATTTTGACCCCCTTTTTTAAACCCTGTTAAATTGAAACAAAAATAATTTCCCTTTCCATTTCAATGGATTATGGTTCATCTGTACAGGTAATTACTTACATCAGCCAATTGGGCCTTGTTCATGCCTGGTCTTGTCGGCAGTTTGTAATGTCTTTTATAACGACGAAGCGTATTCACGGGCATTTGAAAAAAGTCAATCTGAAATACAGCAGGAAAATAAATCACAACGCTTTCTAAAAATATACTTCCTCTAAATCGGAGCCTCTTGACTCTGGATTGAATCCTTATTGTTGGATTCTAACTGGCGAGAAATATTCAAGTTTACTTCAGTGAACAGCGTTATCTGGACTATTTTGCATACAGAATTATTCTCCTCCATTACTATAAACTGAATGCCACCATACATGTATGATGGAAAGATTGTTGAGCATGGCATAAATAATTTAACAAATCCCCTCCCCCCTCCCTGAAAAACATTGAACTCTTAACTGGATCAATGATTTGGGCGAATCCAAATAAGTCTTTAAGGGTGAACGAGTTAGAAACAAAACAAGCAATTTCAT
Source organism: Pinna nobilis (assembly GCA_016161895.1). NCBI lineage: Eukaryota > Metazoa > Mollusca > Bivalvia > Pterioida > Pinnidae > Pinna > Pinna nobilis. The sequence goes on from JACSZP010024867.1 coordinate 12,108, forward strand.
GGTCTTAATACATAGTTTACACTGAAATGTGACAAACAAGGAAATAACAAGATCGCAGAATTTAAAGCAATAACGTGTTCCACTACCAACAGTTGCAAAAGTGGAATTTACAGAATAAGCGTACAGCTGTATACATGTGCTAAAAAAACTTCAATTGCCCTTTTCCATTTTTTTGTCAAATTGGAGGAAATGCTTTAAAACAGCATACAGAAACTCACAGTACTCAAAATTACAGAGCTTGCCTCAGTGATTTTTTTTCTAACAATTAAACAAGTCTTCTAAACAAAAGCAGAAAATATGGGTCATGAACTACATCTAAAACTTTCACCCAATCTAAGAACATAGCAATACATCACACGAGCAACTGCAAGTGTTGGTCATTTAAGATATCATGAATAAGAAATGAAAGTTTTTTACAATAGTGCCGACATCAGCAATAACATTCACTCATTCACCGCTGAAAAAATGATAGACTCTTCATTGAATCAATAACTTGGATGAATCCAAATGTGTTTTTAGGGGAGAATGAATTTACTCACTCTTACTTCGAGAGGCGAGCTAAAAAAAAGGGAAGTCAAAGATAACAAGGACAGCATTCAAACTAAATGACAGACAACACCATGGCCAAAATAAATACAGATAATACTACAAAATCTGCACAACACATTGAACTAAATATATAATAACATCAACTCCACAATCAACAAACAAGTCTGGTAAAACTCAATGTCCTCCAAAGGGAAGTAACTCTACGTAAATACAACAAGCACACTCTTAATTCCACAAATTTTGGCCCTTCGGCCATTATCAAGTAAATTGACGACAGTATATTATTATTATTGTTGTCAGTTCAATTGATAATAGCCAAGGGGACACAAATTTGTGGAGTTAGAGTGTTTGTTGTTTGAACAAACAAGTGATTTCTTTACCTCGGGTAAATCCTCTGTCCCATCAAGAGATCCATTTTCATCCTCGCTGTCCTTTCGTTTCCGTTTGTTGCGGACACTTTGTATCACATTCTTGTGGTAGTCACAGATGTAAATGTGAGAGACCTACAAACCAGCAAAGTAAGAAATTATATTGTAGAGCAGCAATGATGAGCTCATGAAAAGCAAAGTAGTACCACCTACTACTTAGAATTACAACACTCGTATTTGATTACAGCAGTCATATTTCAATATATGATAACTATCGACAAACATTAATTTAGTAGGCCTACTGTCTACATGAAAATAACAAACACAAAAGTATCAATCACCCGAAGAATCAGGAGGTGTATAGATAGGTTTCAAAAGCATAAATTTTCTTGGAGTTATTTCCTTTTATCAGCCATCTTTGGGGTCCATGAGGAATATATTATGCATAAACCAACCAAATTACCGATCCTATTTCTGCTTACTGGGGTTATTCCTTGAATATTTACTATGCTGACACAATTCATTAAACCCCGTCCATTATATACATACATGTACCGGTACTTGCATTTGGTCGAAAATAAGAGAAACTTTGTCATACAAATCCTTAAAATTTGGCATAACAATGAACAAAAAACTCCTATCTGACCCCAAACATGGATGAGAAAGGGAAATAACTCTAAGAAAATTGATGCTAATGCAACGTTTCTATACTGGACAACCAAGAGGTTGGATCAGGTGCCATGGAGGAGTTAGAAAAGTAAATTCTCACTCATTTGTTTTTTTATCAATAAAAAGATAAAAAATGCCCTCGTTTTTTTCTTTAGAAAAAAAAATTGCCAGAGAACCAGAAAATTAATTTTACGTGGCCTGATTATTTAAAATCATGTCTACTTATACTGTAAGTCCAGTAATATTCACGAGTTTTATTTTCGCATAATTACACAAGAATAAAGTCTTCGCTAAATATGCTAATCTGTTTATTAACAAGCATCAAACAACACAAACTACTTAAACTTAAATTCACATGCGTGGAAAAATATAGTATCACGAATAATTACATGACTATTGATTTACTTAATTAAAGATCCGCGAAAAATTTCTTGATTTACAGTATACAGTCTCTTAAGACCAAGTTTCACTGAAAACCTTTTATAATGAAATCCTGCTTAATATAAAATGATCTTAATTGCAAGGCTAAACTGCTTTATTACTATTTCAACCAAGATTTTTTTCTTTTCTTTTTTTTTTATAAACATTCTTTTTATTTGAAAGGAAAACCCTTTGAGTTCAATATTTCAGAATTTAACTGTATTCTGACATAACCCCACGACTGGTGAAGAGTTTCAAATTTTTGTCTAGACCCAGGACATTGAACAACTGATCGAGGGATTGTGATAATGTATTGCAGTTTGTACTATCTCTTCTGAAGGTCCGAAAATTAAAAAAAAAAAAACAGCTGCAGTCTGCTGATACTCAAATCCTGGAGCTCTCGGTCCAAAACTGTAAAAGCATGATCAAAAGCGAAGCTGTGAAAGGAAATGACGTGTTTTTATCAGGAATCACATCACTTACACTGTCGTCTCTTGTCAGTTTGAGTTTTCTCTGTAAGACTGTCTTCTGTATTCTTTTACTGTAGCTGGCATTGCCAGCACTGTTATCACATCGTATATCATTGTCTATCAGACAACATATCTGGTCATGTCCTTGCCTACTGTCTTCCTCAGTGCTAAAACCATTCATTGACATCCCTTCTCTAGATCAAAAAGATAAACATTACAATATTATAATCAACAATCGTTGAAATAGAATCAACATTAGGTAGATACTAGAAGGATTCCTGCTAAAAAAAACATGTAACTAAAAAAAATATTAAGGTTTTGAAACTCTTTCCCTTTGTGGAACTCTTCTGTATGGAGAGGTGTTTAGTCAGCGAAGTAAAAAAGAAGATGGGACGAGAGATTGAAATCTTTTATTTTCAAGTCTTACAATTCAGAAGATACCTAAGACGGGGATAAATTTTTTTTACCTCTTTCATGATATGGACAAGTACATGTATTGTGAAACTTGGTCAGTGATTCACCGATATAGCAGGGATAGAATTTAAGATTTCCATCTTACTGGCCAGCTGGGCCACTGTATTTTAAAATCCTTTGGCCCAACAATTATTTCACTGGCCCACACAAAGGAAAGTTGTACCTCTTGTATTTTTACTACTCAGGCCAGGCAGGCCACTCACAACAGGGATGTTACTGTCCCGATCAAATTTTTACTGGCCTCGGGCCACCTCGGGTCAGTGCTCATTTCGAACCCTGTATAGGGATGCTAGTGAAAGATGACAGAGAGCAGGGTGTATTCATCAACTTGCCATCACCTCCTGTGACATGGGACCTCAGTTTCTACTGTCTTATCTGAAAAGACAGAGACAGCCAACTGCAGCATAGCTCAGATTGAACCAAGAGCCTCATGATAAGAAAGTGAACATATAAACCACATGTTTATCGCAGTCCCTCATGACGTCTTGGATTTGTATCGGTGTAGTTCATACTCCCTGCATTTCTTGCTGTTTGATACTCTGTGGAAGTGCCCTACTCCACCATTTTCAATCAGTAATGTATCAAAAACGTTATTTGTCAAATGTCATGCTGTTCAGGATTGGTCAGGGGTACATTTGTTTATCCAATCCAAAAACTTGAAAATCTCAACAATGGCCATTTCTTGGTATTGCCTCTAGCTGAAGGCAAGATGGAGGATTGATGTTGTACAGGCTGTATTATTGCAGTGGCTATTTTTTTTTTTTACAGATTTTGAATTGAATGATATTTGGCTGTATCATATATTGCATCATACGAAAAAAAAATATTGTGATACATAGATAATGGTCTATCATTTCATCCCTTAAGATATCTGATGATTCTGACATTGAAAAGTTTATAAGAGGAAGTTTACAATACGGTCAAGTTACCTGTTTGATGGAGCATCTGTGGCCAAGTGCTTAGCGTGTTCGACTTCGAATCAAAGGGTCCTGGGTTTGAATCCATGCAGTGCCACTCCAGTCTTTCAAATGAGACAGTAAAAACCGAGGTCCCATGTCACAGTAGGTGTTGGCACGTTAAACAACCCTCCCTGCTCTACAGCCATAAGTGAAGAGAATAGGCAAAATTTGTCGCCCTTCACGGCACACTGTGACATCTCCATATGAGTGAAATATTCTTGAGTGGGACGTTAAACAACAATACAAAAAAAAAATACCTATTTGATCTTTCCGAAGGAGAGACAGGTCTTGGATTTCTTTGTTTTGGTCTATGTAGCCACAAATTGGTTTTCTTGCGTCTCTTTTTCGCATTCGAGGAAGGCTGAAATAAAAGAAAGATTAGGGAAACTACAACTGATGTAGCCAATGTAATTAAAATGTATATGATTCTTTTATTTAGCAGTGTTCTTGGGTGGCTCTTCCACTGAAGTCAATAAGGTGGTAATTCAGATACTTTGTAAGTGGAGTCTATAGATATGCAAACCATCGCAGTGCCCAACCATGCCTGTCGCCAGTGTCTCACTTTGCAAATATATTTCAGGAGTGGCAACAACAACAAAAAATGTCACGTGGGGACTTTATATTCTGGGTAATTGTTTGACATTGTTTATCTCTATGCATTTTATTCATGTCATTAAAGATCATGCCTTAATAAAATACCTAACTGTGAGTGTTTTAATTGTTTGTACCTGTACTCTCACCTTCATTGTGATACAGTATTCTCAATAGCACATTAAAACCTCCAAAAAAGCGGCAACAAAATACAGTTGAATCTCCAAAACTCGAAGTGCTCCGGACTGCTGAAAAACTTCGAGTTCTCAAGTCTTTGAGTTCTCAAAAATGGGATTACGCTTCATCTGAACGCTATTCCACCGCCCAAAAACCCTCTAATTCACTCGCTTTTCCGGACACTGTGCTCATCACTCGTCATTTGGGTAAATATTCTTTATCAATTTAACACTGTCGTCAGTTGTGATTACTATAAAAACGCGTGGTTATTACAAAGTCTGCCGAAAATTCAGATGTCAAAAGATTGAAATGATATTTCACAAGTATTTTAAGCTTTGGATTGTGAGACATATTCGAGATATCAAAAATTTCGTCATCTAAGTTCCAAAGATCGAGACTACATTTGCCTTATCTATTAAGGAAAAATATTGGGACCGTAGCTTTACTTCGAAAGATCGAGAACTTTGAGAGATCGATGTTTGAGTTTTCAAGATTCGACTGTACATGTACATGTATACAGACCAAGATTGAGCACTGCCACAGATATGAAATACTGTTATTACACAAAATCATTTTCAAGTGGAAGATCAGAAATCATAGATCAGGGCTCGAAATTAACATCAATAGTCCACTGGCCCACTTAAAAAAATACTCAAACTTCAGCGAATATAGTTTGAATGACAGAATACTTTCCGTTTTTGATAAAATTTTTGATTGGAATTTATTATTTTGGTAAATTTAAATAGGCATAATAAAAGTATGCAGATTAATTAGCTTTTTCTTTTCTGAATTTCTACTGGACAACAGGGCCATTTCAGACATGAAATTTACTGACCCAATGGATTATTTACTGGCCATGGGCCAGTGGACCGGTGCTAATTTCGAGCCCTGATAGATGTAAAAACTTGGCATCGAATGTTGTAAAATAGAATGTTTTAAATGAAAAAGCAATAAAATTTAACATAGGCCTACTCGACTGTAGTGTGAGCCTAAATTTACAAACTCGCACATGTCAACTTACAATGTCATCCGACTGATAGCCCTTTACTCTGTCCTTGAGAGTGTCCTCTACAGCCTGACACAATGTTGGAAGGGCAGAGTAGCTATATAGGGAACTGTCCCCACCTAACATCAGCAAGCACCATTTATCTGTAATGAAAACAAAATAATAATTAATTAAGTAATTAAGTATCCTAGTGAAATAAAATGATATGGAACAGTTCAGTGGGCTTATCATTGTGTTACATGTATATTTTTGTTTAACGTCTCACTCAAGAATCTTTCACTTACGTGGAGATGTCATTACACGCCAGCAAGTAAACAAGGAGACTAATCAACAGAGCTCTCAATCTGTCTAATTTACTAACAAAATCTGGCACTGTTCTGAATATCAAATAAAATATTTTGGCCATATTCAAAACTTAGAAATTCCTAATGTCTATGCCTTAGAGTTTCGTTTCGCAATTAAAAATGATTAGTACCTGTAACTCACAACAACAAAAATGATATGATTGATTTTGACTTAATGGTTTTATTCTGACTGTGTTGACATCCACATTGTGTAGTTCCCAATTCTGTTGAAAATACATGTTCCAAAAGAGGGCATGGGCTCTAAGTAATGAGATATATAAAGAGATTAATTTTGTTTCTCACTAACTTATTAACCCTAGAATTAGAAGAACACAATTTCCACTAACTTCATGTCAGCAGATAGGCCTAGATTCTTCTTTGCTACAGACTTTACTGGCAAAGGACCTATTCTCGCCAAGTACCCATTCCTGCCACCTCATTTTATTTTACCCCAATTTTATACATGTAGTTTACTTTAAAATATATTAATTTTACTCGCTCAGAAATACGAACGATGTTTTTCCTTCAAACAATTATAATTAATTGAAAATATGCACATTTGCAAGATCCACAGTGCAGCAGCTAAAATCAGCTGGCGAGAATTGGTCGGGTACCAGTATAGTACAGTACAGTGCAGCATTTGGTAGTAAAATTTGAAAGGGGTGCTATGGTTTTACAATATTTCTTTAACAACCATCCAAATTCTAACTACTTACTTGTGGATATTTTATATTTAGATTTACCTTGTATATATTACTTACACGGATATACATGTAGTAAAAATATTCATCTCGACGAGCTACGAGAAGAGGTCGTTTCACGTTTGTTGCAATCGGCGCGTCGAAAGACCAAAAAGGAAAAAATGAGTTCTATTATCATTCAATAAAAGGTATTTTGAATGAGTTTGTGAAGGATATGTAAGTAGGCCTAGATATCATTGTGCAGGTGCCCTCAAAACCAGTCTGTTCCGTTAAAAGTGCCCTTTTTCACTTTGGAATTGTGTGCCATTTTCATTTTCTAGATTCAACACTACAAGTAACTTTTAATTGCTACTTGTCCAACTGGAAAATTTTGCTTTTCCTTGATCCCTGTAAACCCTTGCTGCATTCCCAATTTGATTTGTGATTTTCTGTAATTTTAGACTAATTACAAGTCAGTCATTGAAGTCAAATTTACTCTATTCAGTGTTATAAATCAAACATGATATGAGGCACGGCAACACCATTCAACTTCCATGACGTGTATCCTGAGTCTGATTATTAATATTATTCTAATCTCTGCCTGTTTTATCATAGTGTTGAATCTAGAGCAACATAGCATGGCGCTGCGCCGTGCCCTTTTTCTGAAACACCATGCCCATTTTTGTCAGTGCCATGCCATTTCCTATACCAAAAATATGTCCTTTAGGACTTATAGACTGAACAAGATAAATCTTTCTGCTTCATAAGCATAAGGTGTTCTATTATCATTCAATGAAAGGTATTTTAAACAAGTATGTGGAGGATATAAAAGCACACATTATTGTGCAGTCGCCCTCAAGACCAATTTTCACACGTTGTAAGTGCCCTTTTGCATATGAAATTGTGTGCCCTTTTCTGTTCCTAGATTCACTATATCATATCTATTATCAAAAAGTGTATAAGAAACTTTTTGGTATAGATTAACTTTGTTTTGCCTCTGCATCATAATACAGAAGTGTTGATATCGTGGAGGGTCAGACAGGTGACGTCTGGATTTGTTCTCTTAACAGAGGGAGTTCTGATTGTTTTATTCTGACATGCAAACTCTATCTATCACAGGGACTACAAACAATGCTGGTGAAGGGCTTTGATTTTGTCAATTTCTTTATATATGTAGGCCTATACTAAAGACCACTCTATGGACGTGGCCGAGTGGTTACCGTCTTCGACAGCGAATCAAAAGATCCAGGTTCGAGCCGCATAGCACCACTCCACAATTGGCCGTCCCTGTCTCTCGGATGAGACAGTAAAAACCAAGGTCCAATGTCACAGTAGGTGTTGGCACGTTAAAGAACCCTCCCTGCTCTACAGCCAGCAGTGCTGAGCATAGGAAAATTTGTAGCCCTTCACCGGCACACGTTGACCTCTCCATGTGAGTGAAATATTCTTGAGTGGGACTTTAAAGAACAATGCCATACCACTCTATGGAGGGATATTAGCATGCAGATCCCTTCTGTGACACAAAATCTTCAGTTAACATTGTGTTTCTTGTAAGCCATGAAAATGTCTTGTCAATAACTACATAGAAATGTGATTTACAGTCTGGAAGTATTATTTCTTTTAATTCTACTATCTTTTAAAAAAAATTAACACTGTCCTTGACCACCTGTTCCAGATGACTTCATATGGGTTGAGTTTATTACTAGCCTACCAGTCGAATCTCTCTGGGTTAATATTATCTTCTTCTTTTTTTTAAATCTACTTTATTTTAACCCATTAACCCCTGAATACACATTTGGGTTTGCCTAAATCATTGATATAAAGAAGAGTCCATTAGATTTCAGGGGTGAAAGGGTTAAGCATCATTAGACCCCTAACCAAAAAGCACACAACCTTTGAAAGTTTCTGGAATTATTAATACATCATATTGAAAACTGTTTTACTTACCCAGAAAACAGAACGAAGATAAAAATGTATTCAAGGAAATGAGGAAAGACTTGTCACCCTGCTATAAAGGACTAAAACGCTTTCACTTTTTCAGTAGGTCTACATCTACTGTAACATAGCATGGAATGGACTGCCAACAGGATGCAGTCACATGTCCATCTCAGGTACAGAGGGCAGCTCAGTTGAGCACAAATGAATTGAAAAAATGCAAATACCCGGTACTAAAACCAAAGAAAGATTCTTTTGGAGTGGATCTTCCACTCGGGTTCAGGTACATAGGCCCTTAGTGCCCAACTCAGGCCACTGAGTAGATCTATTAGCCCTGACCAAGTCATATATAAAGTATAAGAAGAACTACTAAAAGTCATTCATGTATACATGCATTTCTATTAGGCCTTTTTTCAAGCCCTCTTTACTAACATGACACGTGGATAATTGAACAAATGAACTATATGAACACATACAAAATACAAGATATGCGGGCTTGTATACGTCGTGACAAGTGTAACAGTAGTTAGGCCTTATTGTAATCTCCACCGCGTACGTCTACTCTAAAGACAAAACTCTCATTCGTTCTTCTGTCATTCCGAAACTAGATCCCAAAACCTTACACGCACATCGGTAAATAATTCAGAATGTTCATCTAACGAGAACGTGCAAACTTACCTTAAATTTTTGGTTTTGCTATACGTTATCTCTTATGTGCGTTGGACGAGAGATATGCAACTGCCAACTACGATCTTTAATTACACACCGACAATGTTTGTGTCTCGTACCAGAAGTATGGCGGCTTGTGCATTCTATCCTAGGTCAGAGGTTAAAATGACGTAGTTTCCATAAAAGGAATTTATAAACTCCGCCCATTTTATTCATTCAATAATATAGTCGTCACCCAGTGTTAAATCAAACAAAACTAAGATTCAAAATAGAAATGAAAACAAAAACATGCATGATTTTCACATAATACTAAATTTTTACGAATATGTCCAATGATTCACGCTAGATTTTGAACAAGTTTGAGGAACACTTTCTTGACACTTCGTAAACTAGTTTTTCCCCCTTCGTGTTCTTACATAAGTCACGTGTTAATTTGCATATTGACGCATGGCATCGTGTTTGCTTTGATTGGTGCATTTGTGCGCTTAATCTGAATGTTGACCAATCGCGTAGAAGTATTTTCCACATAGCTTCTCCTATGTTGGTGGTAAAGTAGCGTGGGTATCGCAGTAGTTGTAAATCTTGCGTTGGGTATTGGTAAGTAGCAGCTTCTTATTCCTTCACTTTAATTTTTCCGGGTATGAGAATTTTTTCCTCGAAAGATAACATATTTTTCTTTTACTTGCATTTTTTAAGCAGGCTGTCATGCCGTATGTTTAGGATGCTATTTAGTCAAACTTTGCAAAAAAAGTCTTACGTGTATTGCAGCCATATTCGCCATGACTGTTGTGGTAGGCCTATGGGGAAATTACATTACCGAAGCGGTAACATTTTCTTCTGAAGAATTTCTTGAAATACAAAATTGAAGCGACAAATTTTAAGATCAATCATTCTGTAGTTTATCCTACAATTTACGTTGTTGTGCGTTGTTCTTTTGATGTGTTTCTGGCAAAAAAATTCCGTATGTCTTTGTCCATGTAGGCTATGTAGCGCCATGTACAAGCTGTGTAGTGCTTCATTTCTGTATAGAACGTTATGAAGCCGCGCTTACTATACAAACCCTATATCATATAGTATTGAAAGGGTGGTACCAAAACAATCTAGAATTCTTTCCCAATCTAATCATTTCGTTATAATTTCAAAAAGATGTTGTAGACTGGTTATTTTTAACGGGACTTTCATTCATAGAGACGGAATTTGACATTGCGAAGGTGAATTTTGAGGTCGTTCTTTGTCGGCGGCCGCTCGAACCGCCATGTCTGTTTTTCAGCATAGTGAAATACATAGGCCTATGCAATGTATAGGGAATACCATGTTCATGTATGGGAAATTTGAAAAATGTTTTATTATCATTTAAGATCAAACTTGCGTAAATTATTTTTAGAGAATACATTTTTTTTTATAATTTCTTTGTTTGCATAACTGGTTTAAACCAGTTTAGATGTCTTTAATTAGAATCTGGTAGATCTCTGAAAGAGAACATCAACATTGTGGATATGGATAGGACATATGCCTACCTTAGGCCTGTAGAAGTTTTCATCAAGAAATATTTATTTTTAATTAAAAAAAAAATCTTTGATTTATCCTTTCCAGAATGAATTTTTTTTAAAGAATTTTCAATAAAATTTCTCAATGAGTCACTTGCAGTTTTTTTTTACTCGAATAGGCCTAAAGAACGAGGAATTCATAAATCTTAAAAAAGTCTGAAAGGTTTTTTTTTTTTTTATGAAGATCTGTGTGAATTTGTTATCTGACCACTGAGAATGCGATGATTTAAATACAAAAAAGGCAACATTCTCTGCATGTCCCGGTAGATCAACATGTTTTAAAAAATACAATGTAGATCTAGCTGAATTTCACCAATCTAGATAAGATTTTAGATCCAGCAAGCAATTTGCTATTTCTGTCCTGAAAGTTTATTTACATTGAAGTCTATGGTGAACATCAGTGATGAAGGTCTAGTTACTTAGTGACTTTATGCAGAATGATTATTGATCTCATAATGGAAAGATTACTACAAATGTCGCATCTGTAAACCATCATGTTTTGTACACTTCTGAAATTCTACCCTTGGCATTCATGCCCTGTACAAATCTTGATTCAGGGGGACACATTTCAGAAAATAGTTCAGTAGAAATAATTTATTTTTTGGCAAAGTTGTTTTACCACCGTTGGGCCATGCATTATAGCCTGTATGGAACTTAGAGATATTTTATTGTGATTCCCATGAATTGCAGGCAGCTATTCCCTTTGGGGATAAGATGGAAAAAATCCTGTTTTCTGCAGAAATACTTCGCGGCCGTTGTTTCACTTGTTATTCAAAAGATTTATTTTGTAATTTCATATTTTGCCTCTGTTTTTTTTTTTTCTGGTCAAGAAAAGAGTGCAAAAATTGGCAATTTTCCAGGGCAGTGTTGAACTAGGCTATTTAAATAAAATTTTAAAATGAATAATACTATATATTTTGTCAAATTTGATAGTGGGGCCTTCTTAATTTCATGACTGAATAAAAAATGAATACACTTTACCAACATCATAAATCTATTTTTATTTGCATAAGAAGGGTTCATTGAAAATAATATTCCTCTTATCCCTTTATTCAATTCCCTCGTGCCCACAGGTAGGATAGTTTGAATCAATTATCAGATTATCTAATTAGTTCCTGACTTCCAGCTCAGTAGGACTTTGTTTTGATAGCATATTCACACCTTGACCTTATGATGTCCATTCTTCTTTTTGTGCTATTTATAGTTTGACTCAATTTATTTCCTGATACTACTGAGATAGCTTAATTAGATTAAGTGTTTGAAGGCCTGAGTCTTACACAGTGTTTTGTCATTGTGTATAGAATTAAGATCTGCCAATGAGTTAAAGTTGAGTAGTAGCAGAATGCCAAGACATGCTCAAGGCAAGGACATGGCTGATAATTGATTGTTCCAAGCTTTGGTATATATATAAAATATTTCTGAGAATTATTAATGATATGCAGTACTATGCACATGTAAGCAGAAACTTAAAACTAAATAATGCTAAGTTGAACATAACTTCCACGGGATTTCACAAATAATTTTGGACTTGTACATATACATGTATAGTACACATAGTAACAGTTTATTTACCAAATGCACATGCTTCTAGGTATACAATATGTAGATTATACGATAGATAGCAGATTTCATACCAGAGTTTCAAATTTTTGAGTCAATAAAATAGCAAAACTGAATTTGTACATGCCAAATGAATTTTTATGAAGCACAATTACAGTTAATCTGAAGTAGTCTGGAAATCTGTGAAATAATTTTAGCAAAATATTTAGCCAATTTCTAAAAATTTTAGTATTTTGCTAAAATTTCACTTTGTGATGTGAACCCTGAGGTATTCAGTACAGATGACAAGTTCTAGATTTACTATATGTTAACATGTACATGTAGAAGGCCAAGGAGAGACATTTACATTAAAATAAGTCTCGCTTTTCACAGCATGAAATAAAAAATATTCCAATTTTGTAAGTACAACATGTATGACTTTATGTACAATACACATAAATTTATGTATATTTTATTGATTTTTGTTTTTCAGACAGCATTACAGTGATGGGTAAAAAAGACAACAAGCCTCGTGGTCGTATGTCATCATATGCCTTCTTTGTACAGACATGCAGGGAGGAACACAAGAAAAAATGCCCTAATGAAAATGTTGTGTTTGCTGAATTCACAAAGAAGTGTGCATCAAAATGGAAGGTGTGTGTTGGCTTTACTTTGTGTACATCACTATCAGTATCAGATTATCAATATTATGCCATCTTGCCAAATTTGAGGGAGGCAAAGTAGGACGTATTAACTGATTCAACTCATTAACCCCTAGAAAATAATAGACTCTTTATTTAATTTTTTTTTTTTTTTTTTTGCCCAATCCAAATGTGTCTTTAAGGGTGAATGAAGTAATTTATCTCTGTTTACCAATCAATATTATAGACGCTTGGTTTGTTGGGTAAGCAGGGATTTTCCTCACTCTTTTGGGAATGGGGCCTGGGCCTTTTGAATTGGGAATTTCAACAACATTTTATTGTAATTGCGAAATCTAAAAAAAAAAACACAATTCTGTGTAAAAATGCAAGAATATCTTCAAATTCATCGACATTTGACTTCAATTGGGAAATTTTGACTGCAAATTGGGGAAAAATGTATTGATTTTGGATTGGGAATGGAGCCTAATTTCGGCCCCATATGATATGGTGGAAAATCCCTGGTAAGTTTAAACATATTTCATTCTTGTGAATAGTACATGCTGTTTTAGAAATTCAAGAATGTGCAATTAATAATCTATAAATTTCTCTCCGAGGTGTGCGAATCATGCTACGATACAATGTTATAGACATATAGAGCTCTACAAGTGTTTGAAACAATAAGAGTTGGATGCTGATTTCTTCAAAGATAGTACATCAGGATATTGTGTCAGAAAGTCTTGTGTGTTGGTTTATCTCTTCCAACTGATTTTTCAGTTTTTGACCTATGCTTGTCTTATTTTGCATAGGAACATGCCTAATGATATTTTTTACTTTTTCAAAATATTGCCAGAAAAACCCAAGTAGTTTGGCTAGACATTTTTTTTTAACTAAGTGCATGCGGCCAGGGAACATATCCATAGTCAGGAGGAACATTTGTATCTTTTGCAACACTTCATTTCTGTTTTACATTTATGATAATGATGAGAAAAATGTGACAACAAATGATGTTTTACAGCATAGCCATAATATACATGTACATGGAGATTTACCAACAACTGAAAATTCAAAACATCATGTCAGGGGACTTGAAGGCATCTATTATCAGGGATGAGAATTTCCTCTAATTGGAGGAATTCCTCCCTTTTCTAGATTTTGCTGCAATGTTTTATTTCTTATTTTCACCATTTAGTTTCTAGAAAGGGACCATTTTCCTCCATTTTGACTTGTGGAATCTTATCCCTGTATTATGTATTGAACAGTATTGGGCTCTTTAACATGGTTGAATTCTAGTTTTATACTCATACAAAAAATAATTATTAATCCAACTGTATTTTAGGAGATGAATCCCAAAGAGAAGCGTAGGTTTGAGGAGATGGCAGAGAAAGACAAAGTTCGATATGAGAAGGAAATGTCCAACTATGAGCCACCTAAGGGAGAGAAGGGTGGAAAGAAAAGAAAGAGAACAAAGGATCCCAATGCACCCAAAAGATCTTTGTAAGTTTTTTTCTGTTAAATACATTTGTGTGTAATAATCCAGTGATTTTCATACTTAAAATATCCTGCCAAAATTTGGTAAGTTTTCTCTCGAACAAAAGGTGCATCAATTCCCCAAACCTGCCTAAAAATTCCCAATTCATCACTCATTTAATTTTGTTATTTTGTTGTTGTTATTGTGAAGAAATCTAAAGGTCCAGAAGAGGACTTGAATGTAAGCTAATTGATATTTCTATAAAAAAAGAGGGTAACTACAGTTATAGATTACAATTAAATATGATGATTTTGCAACAATTGAGAGAGAAAAAATCCATACTTTATCATTTTTTCTAAGATTGAAAGGTACAAGGTGGTTTGAAAATTTGTATGAAAATGATTGCAATCTAGAATTTCGTAGTTTGTATCTCCATTGTAGAGTGCTTCCCCTTTGAACCAGGAGGTATCTGTGGAGTCATGGGTCTCTGTGATCTGATGTGCAGTGCATAGGTCAAAATTTGAATCATCCACTCCCCCACAGATAATCAGTAAAGTCCCTCTCCTTTTGGATAGTCACAGACAAATATCATCTTGGAACTTAAAAAAGCTGCTACCTGAAATGGATAAGATTGTAACTACTAATACATGTATTGCGTTCAGTAAATCGTATTACAGTAGAGTTGGTCTATAATGAACCGGCTTACAGCAAATTCAGTGCTATTACAAAGAGGAATCAAATCCCCGAAAAGAATTAGGCCTACTATTTATCTATTCATGTAGTAAATTCCGATGCTTAAAACAAAGGATGCCTATAACAAAGTCATAAGTCAATCGCCTTTGACTAGACCAACTCCACTGTAATTGATAATGTGAATCTGTTTTATCTTAGCATTCCTTTAAATTATTATTTGTTTTTACTTTACAGGTCAGCGTTCTTTTTCTTCTGTGGTGACGAGAGACCAAATGTGAGGAAAGCTCACCCAGAATGGTCAGTTGCAGATGTTGCAAAGGAACTTGGGAGACAGTGGGAAAAATGTATGAACAAACCGACATATGAAGCACAGGCAGCAGCAGACAAAAAAAGATATGAATTGGTACGCTCCTTTCCATTGTCTGTTTTGATTTGATGTGTTGAAAGTTAAAAAGAGTAACTTACTGGATTATGATAAAGTTGGACCCCTGATAAGTCCATTTGAGTAACAAAGAAAGTGCTCAGTGGTATTTTAAGCTTCATATAGTGACTTTATATAAAAGCAGTATCTTGAATGTTTCTATGGGGCCTCCATGGTTGATTGGTTAGGGTGTTTGACTGCAAATCGGAAGATCTGGGTTTGAGACACGCCAGCGCCACTCCACGGTTGGCCGTCCCTGTCCTTCAGATGAGACAGTAAAAACCGAGGCCCCGTGTCAGCAACAAGTGGTTCAAATTTGAGCACATGCTAACCAAATATATAAAAAGGTTACTCACAATGGAAAATAGTGATGAAAATTTGAGACACAATTTTGGTTCAGTGTGGGTCCTTTTTTGAACGAAAAAAAGATTGACTTGAAAGTTTATTTTGCTGTATGGAAAGTAGATTTTATCTGCTAACTTCCCATGGAAAGTGGAAAGTAAAATTTGAAGAAGAAAAGTCTAAGAAGACTATGGGCTAGTGGATGTGCTTGCATCTGGCACTTAAGGTGGAACAACAGGATAAAAATTTCATTTAAACTATTCTGACTATTTTTTCAACAGCTGTGGGGTTTGATAGAAGTCTGAATTGATCTTATATTTTTTTCCTCAATGTCAAGAAGACAAATCAGTTAAAATTTTCTTTAATTTGCATTTGGTCGAGTGTTTATATCTAAATGCTTAAAGACTTGCATTGAGAGGATAAAAAATGTTTTAAACCTCACTCATAACAATTTCCAATAAAATAAAATAATTTCCCTACCTACCTACCCAAAGGTAAATGGGTAGGGTTGGTAAACAGCAAACAGGGATTATTTTATGTGTGACCTGTTATTTGCTGGAATATTCAATCTAATGATAACATGTATATATACGGTGGAATATCTTAGTTGACCATTTGTAAGGTAACAAATTGTGAAAAAAAAACAACTTGGTAATGAAACCTGTCATGAGAGACTACTTGTACTGAAAGGTCTCATCTAGATCTCTATCCATTAAAATGATATGTTCATATTGAGCTTAAATTTCTAAAAACATGTTCTTGATAACTTTCAGGAAATGCAAAAGTACAAGGCTGGTGGTGCATCCCCACAGAAGCCTGCCGCCTCTGCTCCCAAAAAGCCCAAACCAGAAAGTGATGATGAAGAGGATGATGATGAGGAGGAAGATGATGATGATGAAGACGATGATGAGTAGATAGTGAACTGCATATAACTTTCAGCCATGATGATGGACTGAGTTGTCTCCCTTTGTCAGCATCAACTTTTCAAGAACAAATTATTATGTATTATTCGCTTTTATGTGTAAATAAATCAGTTTTAATGTAAAGTGGAAACAATTATGATGTGATCGCAAGGTGCAGACATCATGCATTTTCTTCATTTATCTAGTTTGGTTGTACAGATGCTGAAAATCCTTCAGTAACAAAAATAGTACTTTGAATGTCTGAACAAGTGTCACGTGATGTTTTTATCTTCGGGATGACATTTTAGTATTCATTATCAAGTTCAAGGATCAGGACTTAATGAAGGAAACTCTCAAGTAGAAGCGGAGAAAGTCTCTATATTGATGCAGTGATCAGGAATTTGTTTATTTCCAGTGGGTACGACTGAGATGCGCCATCTGTCACCTGGACGTGTATTTACATTTTTGGGGTCTACCATGACCTTGTTTATCCTTCCAATACACATTTTAGTATACATCAGGTGAATATGCCAGATGGCACTGTCTTTCAGTATTTCATCTTTAAATCAAAGTGAACATTATGGCAATCATCATTTATTCTCTTTTTCTTTCATGCCCCTGATACAAATTGTTGATGGGTACATTAATTCACTACTATTTGAGTATAGGATTGGTGTTTGTCCTACAGACACACTTTATTTCTAGTTTCTATTAAGGATTATTATAGTGCTCTTCACATTTGATGCAAATTGTCCTTTTGGAACTTTTTCCCTGCAAGGAAGGAGCACGGATAATATGTGTAATCGCTCCAAAGATTTCATAATCCTTACAAATTATTGATTCTGATTTTATTGAGAAGTTTCAAGTTCATTCAAATATGTATGTTTTGTATAAAAATGCAATAAATGTACTCATTTTAATAGCTCTTTGTTCAATTGTTATTAATGAAATTTAATACATGAGACGTTTACTGTCAATTTGTAACTTAAGATGCAAAATATGGAAACGTTGCCAAGATGTGCTTGATGGATTTCTTTTTCAAATATTGATGCATCTTCAAATCATACACCTGAGCTTTGCTGAAAGTATAGGCTTTGAACTC
>JACSZP010024871.1:1139-15291 GCA_016161895.1 Pinna nobilis
CGTACCATCATTAAATTCACAAACAGTTACTGTTTCTTATTATTCTAATCTTGCCATATCTATTAGTACTTTGATTTTCGAATATCAATGAGTATTTCTTTCATATCATTATTATGTTCATATGGTATTCATGTTGCTTTTTCATCTTTTGTCTCATCTATTTATAAACGTAAAGAACGCATACCAGTAGGTTTTTGTCAGTCATACCTCAAATCTATGGCCGGGAGGTCACACTAAATCTTCATTTTGACAAGTTTACGGTGACTACATCTAAGAATTCATGTTCTCAAAAGTTATAAAGTAATTTTTTAGATAAAATTTTAAATCCAAGACACTGGGTAATCTACTGTTTCGATACTAAAAATACAAGACAATGCTTATTTTAGGAGAGGAAGTGCTAATTTATAACAGAGTAACTATCCTTAAAGTATATACATGTACTACCACAGAAAATCAATTCCTTTTTAATGGAGGCTTAAACCAATCAAAGTAACCTATATGCAGTTGTTCTTTTCAAAATCAAGTTTTCAATACGAAATCAACTGTCAATTTGCATCAGACAAAAATCATGGAATGAATCAAAAGCATTGAAACATCTTTATTGTGCAAACCGAAAAATAAAAAAAAATTAAGTCCACTGATGATTGTATTACGTCATTTTCCTTCCGGTCGCCAAATCATTGCCATACTTCGGGTCTGTAATTTCAAACGAGTGCAATATCGAATGCATCCGTAAAAAAGTGATTAACTTAACAACTTGACTGTAAAAAGTAATTCGAATAGCGGATAGAAAACTGAAACGCAGTGTAGAGCCGCAAGGATACCAATTGGTATATATTGTATTATTATGTCAAATTAATTGAATGTGCGACAATGGAGAACCGATTGAATTTAGTCACAATGATTAATGTGTTTTATAGATACATTGGTGATATCATGGTTCTGAAGATCATCATGATATTACTGTTGGACAGGACAAAGATTACGTGTCATTACATTATATATCTTAATTACGGGATGGTGTCAATTTCGTTATCATTTTTCACTTTGTTTACTCTAAATCGAAAAAAAAATGTCACGTCTGACGGATTTGAACATAACTCATTGTTGATTTTTTTTCGGACAAATTGGATGTTAAATATCTTAAAACAATATTTGCTCATCGAAACGTTTTAATCAATTTTTCTAATGTATTATCTCATTGATGTACTGATAATACATTTGTAATTGATGAAGTACTTTGTCGTTAAAAGTGCTCCTAGCGAAATTTGACTTAAATTACAAATTCATGCATCATACTTTCTTGTTCTGGTTTGTTCTACAGAATGACGTAACAAGTCTCACTCAAGAATATTTCACATAGTGCCAGTATAGAGCTGCATGGACAGCACAAGTTTGAGAATATTCTGAAATTTAGATCTCAGCCAATCAGATTTCGGTATGAACTGGAGTTAAGTAAACTCTCAGACCTAAATAAATTCTCGAAATGAATGTTGCAAAGCACGGGGTTCCAAATGATATCGTATGCCAGCAGCTTAGAACCAACTTTAAGTTTAAGAATGTCTAGCATGCTGAAAATAACTGTTACCCATGGCAATTGTCAATGTCGTGTCAGCATACAGGACGATAATTTGCTTGTCATACTTTGGATTCGAACCCTGGACTTTCTTCAGACGAACATTATATCGTGAGCCATTACCAGTTTTTGCATTAAACGTATTCCTATCGTTAGATATACGTCAGTCGAAAGGACAAAGATTGGGGTCACATTCTATCTCATCGGTAATAGAAAACAATGGAGCTAATTCATGTATCACGTGATATAACGTCTGTGTTGTACTTGTATATCCAATGACGAGGAAACATTCTGTAATTTTCCCACTGAAATGACTTAGACATCGTCCTCTAGCGGCATTCCATCACTAATATATATGATAGCCCCACACAAACACTATCGTGTATTATCAAGTATCGTGTATTACATATTTCTTTGAACAAAAATCATAGAATAAATAATATCAAAAGGAATTTATTTTTCCAGACATAGAATCAACGATGGAAGGGTAAATATATTCATTAATCTGACAAAAAGACGTTAGATGTTAGGCTAGTATTATCCATCATACTTATGGGTTTTAAGTTACCATCAGCATAAATATATCTTGAAAATACTTTTTTGCGGCTTTCAGTCAGATACTGCTTGTATATTTCCTGGGTGAAAGTGATCAGATAATTGAGATCATTATCTACAAAACGCAAACTCTCTTTTAGTATTTTTTTCTTTGAGAAATTCGCTGTTTTGCCGCCTCCGGTGTAATGGAGGATTTATTGATTTGACTAAGATACTTCTCCTGTAAATCCAACACTTTTGCTATCACTAGTTACCAAATAAAAATCAGACATTTCTCCTCCTACACGGATCATGTAACTAAAATAGAAAACCTTCCATAATTACCGAGACTGATAATCCCGAAACAGAATCAATGTATCAAACGAGGGGTCTATTTTGGAACCAATTACCTATTCTCAATTTATAGGATTTATTTATATATTAGAGCAGTACGTTTGAATTCACTTTACGCGGAAAGAAACAATACAAATCAGTTACCAGGCAACGGAGAAACTGGTATAATATACCTTGGGCGCTGATTGATCGGTTGAAGCTAAAACAGTACCATAATTCCCTACCGATAACTGGAAGCCGACTTACGTCACGAGCATCAATTGCAAGATAACGGAATGATATAAGTTAAGTTGTGACTAAATTACATAAATTATTTCTGCTCTGTTTCTTAGATTGTAATTCTACCTTTTTGCCTTTCTTTGCTACCACTATAATAACGGTTTCGTGCCAGGTTGTTTTTGTGAATATTTTTGTTATACCTGGACATTTTCGTATCCGGTAGTTTAAGCTCAATTTCATCAGATCACAAATTTACCTAGTCTTGAATTCATCCTGTATCACCAAATTCTCATCGATTATATATGCTTCGATTTAGTTATATAATTTGAAAAATTCTTTTCTAGTGTTAATTTGCCTTTGTGTACAATGCGTGAAAAAAGCGAAAATTACAAATGAGCGAAATTTTCCAGATAAGCAACCCACGCCAATAAAAGCTTAAATGATAAAACACCGACTCAATGAAAATATTTGTTTTCATTTAATTTCCTAAAAGGCAGTATCATTGAAATTTTCTGTCATCACAAATCATTTCATTTCATTGCAGAAAAGCAGAAAAATACTGAACAACAATAAAAGCTACGAAGCTTGAATGAACGAGATATACGCCCACATGAACATGCCATTGCAAAACGCCAATTACATGCTAACTATCTTAGCTTCTTATACAGTTTTGCATGTCTTTGTGACCACTGGATTAAATATTTCCTGTCTTAAATGACCACAATGTTCTTCCCAATATGTTTTTTATATAAATCACCTGAGTCAAGAGACCACCTGTCATTTTTATTGGTTTTGCACATTCCCTTAGTCAGACTCTTAAAACAGGGTTGGTTGTATTGTTTCAGGTTACCATCATTGTTTTGGAAACAATAATGTTTATGTCATGCACTTCCAAGTGTTTTTGGTTTAATCCGTATCTACGCTGGGACAGACCTCAGGTGTGCATCTGCTACATTCCCTAATCTTCGATTGAAAGTATGCAAACTGGATTGAAAGTATAAAAAATACATTTAGTTTATGATACATTTTGTACTAAATCAATTGTTAAAAAGAGCTCTTTTTGTGAGAACATCTTTTACATGTGGGAAACTTAATTAGGCTCGAGGGGTTGAGGGCTCAGTTATCGTTTTTGAAGGAAGGTTATATATTTTACCCAGTTTAATCAAACTAATTTATGAATATCGGGGTTTTAGATTGAGTAGTTTGAATTTGTAGGAACGCATCGTAAAGTATAAAACAAAGATTATTTGAAATCCGACACAATCAAAATCAAATGTTTAAAATGTTTTATTTTAGAAGGCCTCCGAAAACACCGAACAGCAGAGACACATATATGAATATTCTTAAACAAAATAAATTGACCAGATATGTAAGAGAATATGATTGGCGAATCAACAAGAAAACCGGGTCTAACAGGTTCAATAACATTTTTATAATTAACTAGCGTGAATACATTGGGGGATTGTCGAGGAACGAGTATTGGACAAGCAGATAAGCTCATCAACTGGAATTGATTTCTTATCTTAAACATCACCGCGTCAGTGTTTACAATGTTGTTTGAGAAACACGCAAATATTTTCTCTGGGGCCATAACTCAATGTTCAACGATAATTCCCTTGTAAAAGCTATTATCCGATTTTGTTGCGATATCAGGCTATTTATAGGTTTGTAATTATTTGCATAGTTATTTCTTCGTGTTTTTTTTCCAGAAAGATACTAATCCTGAAGAAAAACAAAAGAAATAGATTGTAAACAAATGATACGAATTGCCGTAAATGTCAGACCGTTAGTTATCTCTATGATGGAAAAATCCAAGCATAGGATAAAATTGGAAGGTCTTTACCAGCAGTCGATGACGTTTACATTTTTAAGCGAAAGATTCTTGAATGGGAAGTAAAACAACATCAATCGTAAGTGGGAAAGCAATCATTTATTGTAGTACTTATTGCTGAAGAATACTTCAGCACCTGTAGTAAATCTGACGTCATATCGAAATTGATGTTGCCCGGATGTGCAATTAGATTTCTCACTGTACAATGAAAATCCTCATAAAACATCTGGGCTCAACAACTTCTGCAAAACCAAATTTCATAGCTCTGAAATGTATATGCAAATTTGATTTTTTTTATTATGATTTTTTATATTTGATATCTTTCGTTGAAAAAAATAACTTCAAAGAAACTGAAACACGTCAAATGCTATAAAACTATTAGCTTGTTGTGAATATGAATGAAAAGCCTGGTCTCATTTGCCTCCAGATCAAATCTGCTGTCACTCTTAGAACAAGACACAGACGCATTAATTTAGATTTCCGGTATCAAAGACAGACACATGAAAAACAGAATTCCACTACAATTGCATCCTGGAACGGTACTGCATGTAAATTAGATTAACGACTGCCAATGATATTTTTATTACAACATTACAAAGTTATGTTTCTCCCTACTTAACGTTAATTAAATACAGACGAGAATGATGCACAGACGGAACTGTGTATTGCTATTGATGAATGCGAATGCTTATTGACCTGGCATAGATTTATTGGTAATTAGCTTTTTGTGAGAAGCTATCGAGAAACTCATACCATAAAGGAGAAAGCAAAGAGAGTAGTAAAAGGAGTCCAGTGCCAGCGTTAAATGCACATTTGTATGTGTAAGCTTAATGTTGATTCTATTGCGATGCATTTATACAATGGCAATGTACCGTTTAATTTACTTCACGATGACAAAATAAAAAGCGCTTACGATTTGTTTCCTTATTCAGACTTGTTTTCGAAAAAGAGTACGAATTTCACAAGCGTCACAAGCTTCACTTGAACAGTTTAAAGCCTTTAGTCATTAATATGAAATGTTAATATTATTATTATTATTATTATTATTATTATTTTTATTATTTTTATTATTTTTATTATTGTTGATGTTGTTGTTGGTGGTGGTGGTGTAGGTGATGGTGGTGGTGGTGCTTCATTGTCTTCATGGTTGTGTTTTTATTGCTGTCTATATATTGTCCACCGTACCAGTTTTGAATTAAAAAAGAGGAATGATTTATTTCCTCACTAATGTTCACTGATATAAAATTTTTGAAAATAGATAAATGAGACAGTATTTCAAATGAAATTGAAATGCCAAAATTTAATCATTGTACATATTTTGTTGATTTAATGTAATACATAGGGATATAGATATACATTTTTTTGTAATTCTTAGTGATGTGACACTTATAAATCGTTCTAGTATAATATCTTATAGCATATCCATCCCTTAAAGCGCACCATATCCATCTGCTTTGACCATAATCGATTCCCAATCCCAATTTTTAAAATTTATAAAACTATATCAAACATTTTCCATGTAAACAACTTTATTTTCCTGCCTGGTTATAAACTTGAATTACTTTGTCTCGAGAGTACCAAACTAAACATAACAATAGCAATGGATATGCTTATAGAATCACAGCTGTGTGTATAACCTATTTACGTAATAGCATCTATTTTATTATTTTATCAGTCACGAACCTTGTAGACTTTGTGAGGCGTCTCCCTCACGCGATATCATCACTAAATTGAAATAGCCGTGCAGCTTAAATTCTTAGTTGCTCTGTTTAAACGAATTTATTACACCTTTTGATTTCGTTTCCTTCATCATTTATATAAAGTCCCCGGGCATTTATAGAGCCATAAATGCCCGCATTGATAAAAGCCCGCTGACGTCACTATAACGTCATTCGAGTAAATCAATATGACGGACGTGAACGCTTACTCTGATGTTTTCTTTTCACTTTTTGTTCGTAACCTGAACAATTTGCAAGGAAGAAACTGGTAAAAGACATTAAAGGGTACCATAAAAAGGTTTTAGACTGAATATGGAGGAATAAGCCCGCCCTTGGTCTACACAGTAAATATGACCTAACAAGCTAGGTCCTGTTTACTGTATAGACCTCGGGCGGGCATATTCCCCCATATTCAGTCAAAAACCTATATGTGTATCACTTATTATTTAAAGCACACAATATATGATGGAGTGAAATGATCAAAGGTTCATTTTATTCAAATCATAATCGTCATTATCATAACTTTATCATTATCATCTCTGTCGTCGTCACCACCGTCATCGTCATCATCAACATCATCATCGTTGTTGTATAAAAAAGCAACGACTGTTCACGAGATTGAGGCTTCGAAGAAGAACGTACCCCTTATCAACTCAAAGCAACTCAACTCAAAAGCAGTCTAACCTGTTTTAGTTTCAAGAGACCTTCCAAGGGAAGGAGCAAAAAGGGTCATATTTGACAAGCGGACTCTTAATTCAGGTGATTTATACAGGTAAAAATAACATTTTGGGAACTACTCATTTAGGTCACTTTAGACAGGGTTTTCTTTTAATTCAGTTGGTCATTAAGGCAGGTTACACTGTAGTTGAAAGAATCTCAACTCAAAAGAACAATGAATCATGGTCATTTAACAGAAAACTCAATACAAATAGACGGCATTTCTTTATTGTAGATCGAAACGTGTATATTGTTAATGTAGAAATAATCAATTCATTTCTCCGACGTCGATTTCTTCGATGTCAGAAATCTTATTTAGCATAGGCATGCAATTATTCGCGATATTATATTTCCGCGTGTGTGTATTTTAGTTTAGAGTTTATGTTGTTTGGTGCATGTTACTATCAGATTAGTATAGTTTATGAGAAAAAATAAAATCCTTGCAAAAAGCGAGATCTACAATAACTACGTTGACGTGAAATGCAGTGATGGGGAAAAGATTGGAGGATATTGGTCGGGAGGAGAATTTAAAACATGGTACATGTAATAGCAATAATGGCGACGCATAAGTACGATCTACACATGTGCTTTAGCTATGTAATAAAACATTTGTACTGAACATGTTTGTATTTTATGTTAAGTTACAATTTTAAATTCTTTAAAGATATATTAAAACTTGTTACTTTGTTAATTTTTCGTGACGTATACCGATTTTAAAATTAGAAAGACATCACATAGCCCGCATGTTTTTGAGGTTTTTTTTGAAACATTTAATCAGAAAACCGCTTCATCAGATAGCCAACAGGAGCGATTTTCTGTGCTTAAAAACGTATAACCCGCGGGCAATACACAAGAACGCTGATAAGGCTGACTCCTCTTAAGTAGCTAAAATAAGTGTGCGTTTGTATAAGTAGACATACATTTGCATCGAATCGAAGGGTCCAGGGTTCGAACCCAGACAGCGCCACGCTGCGTTTGGTCGTCCCTGCCTTTCGGATGAGACAGTAAAAACAGAGATCTCGTGTCACAGAAGGTTTTAGCACGTTAAAGAACCCTCTCTACTCTACGGCTATACGTGCCGAGCATAGGTAAAATTTCTCGCCCTTCACCGCCACACGGTGACGTCTCCATATGAGTGAAATATTCTTGACTTTGAGCGGGACGTTAAAACAACAATATTATACAATATAGACATATATTAGCATATGATAGATAACTTTTCCACCTAAATTAAGAAAGATTCAAGGTCGGTACGGCCACACTTCATCACATTTTATCACAGTGAGGTATGTCCCTCTTCTTGAGACAGTTGTGGTGAACTTAGCTCTAGAAGAAGTGATGAATATTTTACGAAGACAGCAATTAATTCTAATGTACAATTAAGATCGAGAGCATGTTTAACTTTACAAATGAAGACTTTTTTCTCTCTTTTGAGGTTTCCTTACGTAACCATTCTGGATAAAATTTATAGGAAAACGAGGCTGAAGGTGATAGATTATATGTAAGTCGATACGTTCCAATCAGCTGAAGAGTTCAGCCTAATAAAACATTTAAATTTGGTTGTAATTACGAGCTAATGTAACTTTGAGCAGTAATTTGAATTACAGAGTTGACAGGGAGATTTTGAATTATTCATGTGTCTTGTGAATTGCTTCCACATGTGTAGTGACACATATTTAATTGGTACCATTGAGAAAAACAAATTCCCAGCCGAAAGACAAAACAAATATTTAAAAAAAAATAGATGCCAAAAAAGCTTGTTTCATAATGTCATAATTATGTAAACATTACAATAATAAATACGGTTTTTCTTCAAAGATTTAAATTGATGCTTTCATCCATTAATGACATCAGTCATTAGTCACGTGACCCTTTGATGCAGATCTATTTAATTTTGACCAATGCTAAAAACTTTACACTGTGTAGTAGTTGTTGTTATAATCCTATTTAACGCACCACTCAATAATCTCTCACTTATATGAAGACGTCATCGTGAAGGGCGAAAAATTTTGCCTTTGCTCGGCATTTATGACCATAGAACAGGGAGGGTTCCTTAACTTCCCAACACCAACTGTGATACGGGACCTCGATTTTTACTGTCTCATGCGAAACAAAGAGACAGCCAATCGCAGCGTGGCTTTGGCTTGAACTCCGGACCTTACGATCTGGAGTCGAACACACCATTAGTCACGGCAGCCCCTATCTTATGAACTCAGGGATTACTAACATTCCGCTTCAATACCTGGCAAACAAAAAACTTTATTTATAACTGTTCCATTTGATGTAGAAAAAAGACAGGCTTGTTGAAGGCCTTTGGAATAAATATGATGCATTTTAAACCCAGGATCTATCTTGCAAATCGAACATACGCATCCAATTGTCTGTATGCAGTGATGTGCTCCAAATATATTTTGGACGCTGTAGAAATCTATTTGTGCATGTATATGAGTGCTATTTTGACATGTTTTATACACTGATATATTTTCAGTTAAGATGGTGTTTTGTGATGTGTTTAGTAAAATAAGATAATTCAAATATTGTAATAATTTTGAAGTATTGAAGTATTTAGTAGTATAAATGTAGCGGAATTATTAGAAACAGGTATAACAAGAAAAGAAAAGACCCGTCGACAGTTTTATATCAGATTATGTTGAAGACATTCATTTAACAACTCGATTATTTTCTTGGGTTTAGATGAACGTATTATGAAGCAGAAACGTAGTGTAAACATTAGAAACAGAGGAAGCAGAAGGGCGGTCACATTACATATTCCATTGACACCTTTTTTCAGCTTTTGTCAAAGATATCGATTTCACCACGAATTTCTAGATCGTTAAGATATGCTACAACAGATGACCGAGGACCCGTCGTTGCCAGTTATAAGCGTGTTCGACTTATACTCTTGAGGACGTGGGTTAGAACCCAAGCCGCGCTGCTGTTGGTTTTCCTGTCCTTTGGAAGAAACAGTTGAAACAGAGGTCCTTTGTCACAGAGGGTATAGACACGTTAAAGAACCCGTACTGCTCAATGTTCATAAGTGCCGAGCATACGTCAACTTTACAACCTTTCGCCGGTATACAGTGACGTCTGAATATAAATGAAATATGTTTTTCTAGCGTAGTTAACCTTGAATACGCAGTGAACTAAACCAACCTCGGAGAGGTCAGAAAATAAAAATGTTTCTTTTTTTATCTCTTCATCAACTAGACTTCATTTAGATGCAGACACACTTAATGCACAGGTGAAACGACATATAAAGTTAATGTACCAAAAAACTAATGGGCTGGAGTTTGGTTGATAGTTCAACATAGCAGACGTTATATGTCATTATTCGTTTCTCTGTAATTGTTATTGAATATGGAGAATTCTGGTATTTTACATGAACCTTTATTGCTTTAATCGTTGATGATACACTCATCTTTGATTGGCTTCAATAAAGCATACATGAAGCAAATCGCAGGAAAAAAAAACATTTCTGTTCGATGTTTCACTGCATTTAACAATGCTTAATGCCTCTTCGGCTTGATTTCCTAACAAAAGTTGATTTGTCGAACGTTAGAAACCGCATAACTCGGAACATATTAGTCCTGGTAATGGAGAACACATGCTTATTTAGCTCTTAAGAATGTAGAATAACAGTTATTTTGTTTGATCGATAATTCCTATGCAGATTATATCTAAGGGCCAAATGCTACGATTTTATTTCAATGTATATTTTTGTTTTACGCCATACTCGACAATCTTTCAGTCATATGGTGGCTGCCAGTTTTTATTGGTGGAGGAGAGAGCCCATCGGCCTTCCGCAAGTAAACTGGCAAACTTTCTCATATTATCAACTAGCTATGTTCCAGCGAGTCTCGAACCCGCGCTAACAAGAGGTGAGAATTTGTGTGGTTTAAAGAGCAGTGCTCTAACCATTCGGTCACGGAGGCCCCATTTTCGGAAAAGAAAAGTATTATATGCATGTATGATGTCAAATTTAAAAAAAAAAAGAAAGTTGACGGTACAAAGGGCATTCAAAAATAAAAAAACGAGCGATAGACAACACCATTGTCAAAACAAAAGAAGACAATGGCACAGAGTAATCCATACAACAACGAGTCAGTTGGATGGATAAAACTTTTCGTATTCGATACGTCAAATATAGGTACATACAAAAGCAGGAACATCAAACCGAATGACAACTTTAGAAAACATCTTAAGAACACTCACTATAGTTTATCAGATGAAATTTATACTTTGACAGGAAAATACAGACAAAGTGGAATAGTTAAGGACTGTGCAAGAGTCCGGGAATATGAAAATACAGTGGAATCGGATATATTGAAACCCTTTAGGAATGGATTTTTCTTTCAAATAAACAGGGTTTTCCAAATAAGCGGGTTTAACTAGAAATAAAGTCATTGAGCCGCCGAATGAAAATAATTTCAAATTAAGCGGAGTTTTAATATATCCGAGCTCAATATAAGTTGGTTCTAGTGTACATGAGTTCTCAAATACAAATCACATTAATATATTTTACTGTAATATCTTCCTAAAATTTTGATAATGTTCTCAAATGTTGTGACATTATGCAACATTTATCTAGACACATTGCATCCCCGTGAAACACGTTACAATGTGACCCGCTTTTACCGATCCCAGATATATTGATATACGGTTAACCGATAAGTTATTCAATTACCTTTTTAACCAAGTTATTTTTTAAAACACTGGTGTTTTTTTAATGAAAAATTCCCCTTAAGTTTCAATATATGGATGATGAAGGTTCGACTGTACATAGATTGATTCTGAAATTTGTGAAAATGGCATATAATTTTGCGTGAAAACTTAAATTGATTTTTGGTTCTCAGCACTGTAAATTCTTGGGTTTTGAGAATAAATAGATATGCCCATTTTATATTTTATGGCCCCGGAATGAGGTGGGCTGCATCAAACCAATCGTTTGTAAACCAGACATAGAGCTCACAGCGGGCGTGACCGGTCAACAAGGGATGCTTACTCCTCCTAGGCACCTGATCCAACCTCTGGTGTGTCCAGGGGTCATGTTTGTCTAGCTCTTTATATTTTCTTCTTTGTAGGAATCATGTTCCTCACCTTTCCTTTTTCTTAACTAGCTAGTGAATATACAGGAGAAGTTGTGCAGTTAGATGGTATAACTTAGGCGAATGTAGAACATTAGCAAACATTTTCTTTTTTGTTTGTCTATTTGTTTTTTGTTTTTTGTTTTTTATGCTTTATGGCACACTCAACAATCTTTCAGTAATATGATGGCGGCAAGTTATAATTTATGGTGGATATAACCCGCTCATAAATATTCCAGTGAAGCGACTACCAACACATTTCTGCTAGTAAACATTATGCAAAAATTATTTTGATCTTTGTCAGTAATAATTCTTATTAGAGTTGCGAAATGCAACGCATATTTCGATACTAATTCTTTTCAATAACGATATTGGTTTATAGATCCATAACAGTTAAGAAGTTTTCTTTTCTCCTCTAAGTAATTCCATCGTCCCTGATGAAAATCGATTTAGTCGGGACTTCCAAAATAACATTTGACTTGTTCGCTGAGAAAAAAAATATATAAAATTTCATCTTGCATTGCCTTACTTGTCAGCCATATATAATGAATGTTTACATGATAGTAAATATGATAGTAATCACTCTGGAATAGGAACTGGACCCGATCATAACCTTAGTTTGTTCTCACATCTTGTGGTAAATTGAACATGAAGCCAATGACCAGACCTGAATATAAGATTCTAAGAAAACATCTGATGGAATCGGGAGTGTTAAGTGAAATATTGCAATAAAAACTCAAAAAATCAATTAATCAACCTATCCTTGATTGTTTTTGTTTTGTTGTTGTTTTTAATTTTATTGATTTATTTTTTGTTTTAAAAAAAACATTCAGTTTTTTAAAACAAATGTTCAAGTAGTTTATAACCATTGACTTCATCGAAAACTGCCATTTTGTCATGTGTGAATGCATTATACATGTATGTGAAACTTTGGTGACCCTGGCTGTCATAGTCAAACAATGAAACATCTTAGCTTTGGTGCGGAGGTCGACGCTGACAGAGGAGTGGTGGCATATACACCCTCTCCCTGCATGAGGTGAGCTAATGATACCAAATATTAATCTATAGAGGAACTCTTCCGAGGGAAATGTTCTACTACAGTGTTGTCTGATGAGGTACTATACATCATCAGACAACACTACAGAAGAACTGTTTCAGAGGTCCATAATAGATCGAGTACATCATATCATATGTATGTTTTTCCTAGAACAAGAAATAATGAACCATTTTTATGTTAACTTGAAACTTATCCATAAAATATTGCAATAATATCAACAAATTTAAATCACTCAACCCTCTTGCTGCCAGCACTCCGTCGTAAGACGTTATATCATTGCCAAAACTATTTAACGTCACGTTGGGTTAGATACATTTCGCGGGGGATTGTATCAGGTGTCGGGGAACTATTCCTAGGTTTATTTCCACTAAATATTATTCACGTAGTTATCCAATGATATTTTAAGAAATTAACATGTGATGTACTAAATTTGGGACCCATCTGAATCTTTAAACGTTCCAATAGCCACAACTTAAATATTTCCATATCCGTAAAAAAATAGATAAGAAAATCTTTTTCAGATGGCAGGAATAGAAATTGAATCTTGAGAAACATTTGCAAGGGAATTATAACTAGACTATGATTCCCCAGAGTGGAAAATACTTGATTCTGAATATCAGCCTTGGGTTGCTGTTTTTAACAGAAATACAATTTCCAAATATAAAAACAGACATTTAAACGAGATTCTAGTAAACCGGATTCAAAATATTATTTATATCATGACATTTAAAACAAAACATTTACAGGAATATAAAAACGGACACTTTATCAAGATTCTGGTACATCGGACTCGGGATACTTTTGATATTTTATAACATTAAAATAATGAAATGGTAAGAAGAACGAAATTCTATTGTGTACAGCACTTTATTCTAATGTCAAGCATTTGTTGTATCCATTGCAAACTCATTTTTGGAACCTTTGGGATTTAGACGTTCGAAATTGGAGACCATTTTTATCAAATGATATCCTTACCAAGATCGTTTCTAAAATGCCTGGGGCTAAATAAGAAGTGCGTGACATATGAAGCCAATGACCTTATTACATTTATGCACGCATTGC
>JACSZP010024882.1:0-13254 GCA_016161895.1 Pinna nobilis
TGACGTCTCCATATGAGTGAAATATTCTTGAGTGGGACGCTAAACAACGACGCAGCAACAACAACAATTCATACTGTCAATATTTCACTTTCTACCAATCTGAAAATATCTCTCTTCAACATTTCAAAATACTATTGCAACTAATATGACACAACGAGCTAATGAAACCCGAGACGAGAAGGGGGTGTTAAAACTTCTAACCTATGACCAGAATAAGTCAAATTCACCGCTCCAGATGTCTCTGGTATAAGTCATTACCGGAAGTACATAATGTACAATAAAAAGATTGTAAAGTATATGGAATGGGACAATGATAGCATTTATACAGATAATTCTTTGTCTTCTTACTCCACTTGTTTTGTGTGTTTTAACTAATGCTTTTCGATTTACTGTAAATCCAGAAATTTTCGCAGAACTTTATGTTGGCGAATCAGTAGTTCCGTAGTTATTGGCGACACTATTTTTTCGCGTATGTGAATGTTTACTGAATTGTTTATGCTTAATGGCGCACGCAAATGTTAGGATAGAATATAAAGCGAGACCTTTGTTTTCGCGAGTATGTACTCTCGCGTAAATACGCGAAAATAAAATTCTCGCGAGTAAAACCGGATCTACAGTAACTTTTCCGTACACCGAACAAGTTTAATAAGGATGCCCGTAATTGGTCAATTAATCCAAAAAATTTGTATTCTCAACGTCAAATCAATTAGACAATTGCTTGCATGTAGTCTTGCAATGTTTTGTTGTTCCTGCATTTGGATAAACAATTATGTCGTTTTTGTTTTAGTACGATGGGAGTTATGCCCCTTGTATTGGAAATGAAAATCATAAATGTTGATATTTCTAAATTGTAATAGAATTCTAATTTATTTATTTATATCACTTATTCTAATGATTAAGAATTTTCTTTATGTTTTTGACTTTTTAGCAAAGTCAGAATTCTGCCTGGGAAAACCAAAGATCTTTAGACTTTTTATCTTTTTTTGTTTTTAAAGTGCCACAGGCTCACGCTTACGCCTGTATTACTCAACAACATTGCGGTTCAACATCATGTTCTTTTTGGGGTGCATTTACTCTGAAATGGAATTATTAAAAAAATACTCTTCTTTGTCAATAACAACTGTAAATATGATTATTTGTGTTTATATGTATTTGTATGTTTATATTTCTCTCTCTCAAAGACTGAAAATTTCTGTGATGGAAGTAAATGGTACATACGTGTAATTGTTAATGTGACATTGTTATTTGCCACTACAAAAAATGTGCTCCAATAATCCAGATTCTTCCTTCTTCAAATTTAACAATTTGATAGGTAACAAAGATGTCCTGAATAATGAGGTACAGTGCATGATTTTGTTGTATTATTACAGGCATCTTCCCAGTCAACTACACACCTACATATTCAGCAACAAAGCATGGTGTTATAGGATATACAAGAAGTTGGGCTGTAAGTATTGTTTTGTAGACAGAAACATTTTGTAGAGTAAAATTATCCCCAGCATCTAGCTTTGATTACATTTTGAATTAAATACAGTCTAACCTGTTTTAAGAGACCGTCCAAGGGAAGGAGCAAATAGAGTCACATATGACAGGTGATCTCTTAATTCAGGTGATTTATATAGGAAAACCCCATTTTGGGAACCAAACATTTAGGTCACATAAAACAGGTTTTCTTTTAATTCAGTGGGTCACTAAGGCAGGTTAGACTGTACATGTAAGTTAATAAGTATGCAAAAGAATTTCCTTAATTTCAAAGAAACACAATTATCGGTACTATATGCATGTACTATTGAACTTAACTTTAAAGAAATACCAACATACTCCTGTTGTTAATGAAAAAAATATTTTCATTCCTGCTCTATTAAAATTTCTGTTACATCAGCAGAAAGTGTCTCACTTAGACGTTGCGTAATATGTTTGCTGGAACAAAAAACCTTCGGAATGTAAACTTTACAGCAATCTATCGACCAGTGATTATACATTGAATGCTTAACATGTGCCACCATTGTCAAGGAAAACTTGCTTGCAAAGGACGGATGGTCTTTACCTAATTAAATCTGTAACTTGGTCTGTCCATAGTTATTGAAACCAGGGCAATCCCTATTGACTAAATGGTTGTTAAGTGTGTCCATAAACAGAAGAAAACAATAAAATAACGTCAAGGAATAATGTCGGTCAAATTTTATGTTATGTGTTTCAAATAAAAAGAATAACTTATTTTTTTGTTCTATAGATGCACCCGGAAGTTATCAAGAATGATGTCCGCCTCCTTTGCCTATGTCCAGCCTTTGCAGACACAGAAATACTGTCATTTGACGAGGAGAAGGCATGCGGTGCTGAATTGGCTAAGATGACCATCGACAGAGTTGGTGTAATGAGGTATACAGAATACATAATTGTTTGGGTGTACTGTAATTTAATGTCCCACTCAAGAATATATAAATTGTATCTAGACGTCACTGACGGGCGAAGGGTGACTAAATTTGCATGTGTTCGGCACTTATGACTATAGAGCAGGGAGGGTTCTTCAACGTGCTGATACCTGTGTCATGGGACCTCGGTTTATACTGTCTCATTTAAAAGATAGGGACGGCCGACCGTACTGTGGCTTGGGCTCGAACCCCGAACCTCATGACTCAATCTCATTGTGATTTCAGACGGAACTCCATGTGGAACAAATAACTTGAGGTGCATCCAGTAACACACTCTAAATGGTAGACCGGATGAACTCAAAACTTTAATATATATTTTCACAAATATTTGTATACGTAAAATATCAGTACCTTTGTATTTCAGAACTTAAGCACGGTTTGCCAAATTTGTTAGGGAAGATTTTATCACAATTATTTTATTTCATCACAAGGGATTCAATTTCGGAAAGGATTGTGTAAAATATATGCTTAACTCCAACAAGAGCAATTTTAACGTTTATTTTTATAACGAATTTTGGCATGTTACGTTAATTGATCTTAAAGAACAAACGGAAATGTAGTTTGTAAAATAGCACATTAAGAGCAATTTATTTCCGGCAATAAAATTGTCAAAAAACCGTGCACTTTCTTGAGTTATGCGATATTCGTTTCTTAGTACATGTATTCTAATTAGAATAACGTACTATGGCTCTTTTTGATATTTGAAATTTATATCATTTGAGGAATTCTTTTCATTGATTGTTATGCTTATCATGGTCCTTTGAACGCTTTCTCAGGAACTGTTCCCCCATATCGCCATGTTTTTGATTTAGACTAAATCATTAACCCACCAGTCGTTATAAAAACGATTGCTCTTTTCAATAAAAGTCAGTTGCATAAAAGAACCAATAGAGGTTCGGTAGATAATCTTTTAATTTTAACTAATAAATTTATATATATTTTTCAGCATTAATGAAGTCACTGATGCATTTGTCAAGCTTCTTCAAGACCCAGAGAATAATGGATCCGTTTTGTCGGTCACAAAAGCAGGGAGTAAATATGTTACATTTCATACACCTCAGACATTGTAGAACATTCGATGAAACTTGTCTTCATATGTTACGTGTTTCCTGTTGTCCGATAATCTATTTACAATAACATTTGTTTTTACTTCACCAAATTATGTCTCGGCCTTAAAGTGATTCTTACACGGGGCACTTACTCAATCTAGAAAAATGATCCGATCCAGTTTGGGATTTGTAAATTTTAATTATGTTCAGAACGCCTTTATTCCCGACTTTTCATGATCATATCTACATGGACCTTGGTACATCCTCATTCAAATATATTCACACCATAAATACACCAGTGGATTTAAAATATACATGTGTATTGATATCATAATAAAAAGGATCAGCCAGAAGCATGCTATTGTACTAATAATTGTGTTGTCAAAGTTCACTGTATTGATACCTCAGCTCTTAGTGTAAATTTTTGCTTGTACAATCATTCAGTTAAGCGTTTTTACACATTCAGTAAAGTGAGAGTATTGTTTCCTGAGTTCCCGTGTATATATTTACTTTGGTACCTTTGTGTACTTCACTTGCGATCTTTAATTATTGTAAATGTGTAGTTCTTTTTGCAATGGGGTCATTAAAGTGATAATAATTATTAAAGGTAATAAGGATTTTTCCCCCATGTAAATAGGAACAAAAACGCCTTTTCGAGGTTGCCTTTCATGTCGAAAACTTACCGTTATTTACATCTCAATTTTTTTCAGACATTTAGAGTCCTTTCTTGCCTCATTTAATATAACTAGACTTAAAAGACAGATAGATAATTCATTATTTTGTAATTGTAGTTTGTGCATCAATGTATGTATTGTTTATCTATAAGTTGTAGTTTGTAATATTTTATATTGATCCTCAAAGGCGAATAAAATTATTTCTTAAGAAAATCTCGGACAATTGTAATTTCTTAAACAATCAGACGGCTCGAGTTAGAAGAAGACAAAGGAAGAACACATAGTGTGTACCAGCTCATTGTGGCGACCGTAAAACCTTCTGAATAATAACATCAATCAAACGAGCAGGAACTCTTTCTTCAGTAGCTTCGTTTTTAGCAGGAATCGTATATAATCCTGATAGGAAACACTTGCGTTAGGATATCGTATCGACCGAGTGATAGACTTTTTATGCAGTAATTTGTTCCTCCTTGACAAAGAATAGGCTTACCGGGAAACGGTCCCAGCTTTAGGAAAATAGTAATTTACATCAATAAAAACGCGCCCTTTCTGGATTATCATGCACACCCAGTGTTCCGTCTGAAAAAAACTTCAATACTTCAACTAATTCTTGTGTCATTAACAGTCACTAAAACCGAAATCTGTTTAATATCCGGTCTTATGTCATAAATAAATCGACGATATTGGAAAGACGGTGACTAGACAGAATATCAATGTATCTTTCTCATCATATTATCAAAATTCCTGACTTTTGAGAAACTGTTTCTGACAGATAAAAACATTTTCAGTGTTTCTATATCGATTTGTGATCATACCTTTGTCGTCATCTAAAATTTGGATGCGTAGATGATGTTGAATATTCAAATCTATGATTTAATCCTCAATGTAATTCCCTATTGTAATCCTACAGGGAGAAACTGTCACTTCTTACCGACTGTTCTCTGTCTGAATA
The DNA here is from genome assembly GCA_016161895.1 of Pinna nobilis. Lineage (NCBI taxonomy): Eukaryota > Metazoa > Mollusca > Bivalvia > Pterioida > Pinnidae > Pinna > Pinna nobilis. The sequence continues at coordinate 5,108 of JACSZP010024882.1, forward strand.
TATGTACCTGGTCAATATTCGTTATGCAATCAAACCTGACGTTCTTTGTTACTTAACACGTGAAATGGAGTTCTGATGTCGGTGGCCCTTAAGGACTACGATGAGATTTCTGTTGTCCAAAAGGATTTCTATGTCATCTATAATTGCAATTTGGTGTAGAGAAAAGATTTGAATTTTTCACCAAGTTTCTACCATGACAAATCATAAATTGGCGTTGAAGGCAAGCAGAGAATTAGACTAGATCTCCTGAAGGTCGTTTCACAATTACAAGATGTTACTCAGACATTTGACTCACCTTTCATAATTTACTCATTGTACAACAGTTTTTATAAAAATTTAGACCACGAAAAAATTGTATACTGAGTTTTCTATCTATAAATATGGAAAGTATTTGACTGACTTAATTGTCTAAATTAATTCAATTTCTGACGTAACATTTCCTACTCTTAATCTATAATGTTTAGACATTCAGACACTCGCATGTTTTCTGCGCTAGATTATGAACTTTTCTGCGCTAGATTATGAACCGGATTCTTTTTATTATTAGTCCCCAATTATCTAGTTGCCTCCTACAAGTCTATTATTTTCCGGACCTTTCGCTGTCACTATTGATATCGAGCCGATGTTTTATATGTAGGAGTAGATCAATGCCAGTTAACCTATTTAAAGGACGCGCTTGAACTTGCGTCGGTATGGGACGTGTATCGTCCCGCGCACAAACACTTGAACAACTACGCATCCACAGATCTTGTAACACCACTAGTACATATATGGATAAATGAAAATATATAAACCTAAAATAAGGTTCCATAGTAATTCTTAAATTAGCTCCTATAGGTCTGATCGTGCCAAATTGCATTGCAGACCGACTAGACATTGAAAAAATAAGTTAGTGTTATGTCCCTGCCAATACGGCTTGTTGTTTAAGAGAAGTTTGAATAACTGGAGTCATTCAATAAAGTCCTTAATCATAAAATGATCCTATTGGTCAAACCTTGTTAAAACAGGTTAAATTCATACTTATTATATATCGTTCTCAATATACATGTATTAATGGAGCCTAAGAGTTTATGATCATTCTGATGAAATATTGATATTGACCCTAATGTAGGTGGGTAGTGTATTGAAAAAATCATACTACAGACAGAAGGAGGCATATGTAAAATGTATCGAAGATCATTAATTATCGTGATATGCTTTCAACATTCAACATTGATCTCACTTTATCGCAGTTGTTTGTCATATTGACTGGTGTAATTGTAATAGTTAAGAACACAAATAGCTACACCCTCGAGTATAAGCAGAGAGAGAGAGAGAGAGAGAGAGAGAGAGAGAGAGAGAGAGAGCACTATAACAGGCTCGAAATAGGTCGAATTTAACACCCACCACCTTTATTTCGTAAATTAGCAAGTTCGTGCAAAACGATTTAGAAAATGAATATCACTTGGATAACAAAGTCATTCTCGTATTATAATCGAGACAATAATAATCTGCCGCATATGGAATTATGTTTCACAACTCGCCAGACCATTTTGCCGTCAGTAACATTGAACAGAAAGCCACAAAAGAAATTACTTCGAGAACGTTTTTTTTTAATTTTCTATACAAATACCATTATGATTTGTTCATTAATATATTTTTCTTGGATTCCTGAACCCTTCTTGTTTTAAGTCACGGCTAAATATCTTAGAAATAGAATGAAGAACTCTAATATGTTTTAATGTTCAATGTACAATGTAATAATGTACCATGCAGTGTCAATAATGTTCCTGGAATGCATACGAAGTAAGAAATAGAAAACTCTGAACAACTCTGAACAACTACAGTGGATCCTTTTAAAAAAAATTGCATAAGTAGCGAAGGATGTTCGAAAATTTAAGTCCCAACAAACACGACAAGTTAACGAATAACAACGGTATCATCGTGGAAAACAATTGTAAATCCCTAATGGGATGGGACCAGGTGTCCGGAAGGAGTCAGCGTTTTCCGTTGGCATACCACACCCGTTGCAAGTGATCCATTAAAACCTGGTTAAATTAGGACGATATTTACCAGTTAAATAAAGATAATATTACCCTCTCAGATTGGCAAAATAATTAACTGGTCTCCTAGGCAAGATATGTCCAGTTCTTACACAAGACAAAAGATACGATATTCCCGATTTTGTATATAAAATGATAAGCGTGATGATCAGTCTCCACACACTAGGTTGTACTATAAATCCCTTGAACAGTAATTCGATACACGCTACGTTTCAAGAAGATATAAATGTTTTGGCCCTGGTTTTACTTCTGTTTCTTCAAAGACAATATAAAAAAGATTCGAATAATACGTAGACCCCATTTTTTAGTCGTAAAATCGATGGGAGTTAAATATTTTACAGATTATAATTTTCGTTATATCTAGATCACCCGAATGCTTCCTTTTTTCTTCTGCCAGTCGCGTGACTCAAAACTGAACGTCATCCATGTGAATGTCAAATTAATTAAATTTCATCTAAATTGTATGATAAGGAAACTGATTCATGATTTTTTTTAAAAATTGGACAGTCAGCAGACCGTTATATACTGGAATGTCTTACAATTGGAATAAATAATTTCCTAGCAGACTTCGTATATAAATATCACACCATCATTATCGAAGGAATAACGCGGTACTATCGTCCTTGATGCTCTTTTCCATTTCCCAGTATCCTCTAGTTCCTGCATCAGGGACTCTAGCCGGTCCTTATACTCTGCCACGTGTTTTAGATACTCCTCCCGCATAACAATAACAATTCTGCCACCTGAAATAGAAGAAAGTTAATGTTTTCATTGCAGAAGTAACTTGAGAATCGTCGCCAGTCTAATTGAGATTTCTCCAAAAACCGCTGAGGATCTTCAAGTATACGCTTATGTAAGAGCATTACGCAATGAGGGTCTGTATCCTGCGAATTCCCACTTTGGTGGAAGATCTCGGTTTTTGATGTATGGGAGCCACCGCGGCTCAGTGGTGAAATTTTTGGCCTTTTACTAGTTAGGTTGTTGGTTCGAATCCGCTACACGCTGCGATTGACTCTTCATATATTATTAGGATGAGATAATAAATACCGAGGTCTCGTGTCGCAGTATATGTCAGCCCATTAAAGAATATTCACAGCTCAATTACCATAAGTGCTGAGCATAAGTCAAATTTGTCGCCCTTCATCGGTACACGATGGTGTCTCTATTAGTGAAAGATTCTAGGGTTGGAGGGAAAACGATAATGCAACCAACAAACCTGGTTTGACGATCCGTATCATTTCACGTAGAGCTCCGCATGGTATGTGTCCCTCGCCCATACCTCCTGCTATGGCAATCGCATCGTATGTATCTGAAAAACATAACATTCAGTGATAAAATGCACTTGTCAACCTGCCCTCCCGACAGATATGACCATTTTAATAGTTTACAAATATGTTTGTTGAAAATACAGGTAGATACGTTTGTACAGTATGGCAATCATTTTGAGTAATGAATAAACTTAAAATATCAAGGGTCACGCCATTGCCAGAGCTATTGACGCCAAGATGGGTTTTCGCAGGGGACTATACCTAGGTATTGTCCCGTTGCTACGTATAGTAATTCCATTATCAAGGACAAATGATTTCTACTCTAAAAAGTATTCACGTCGCTACCCAATGATAAATTAAGCAAATGTAATGTGATGTACAGTTCATGTACTTATATTCTTGAGGGAGAGGTTCAGCAACAACAACTATACCTTGATCTACATCTAGTTGTTGGTCTGTCATGTAGTCACATATGAGTCTTTCGTATACACATTTCTCCTCGGCTACGTCGAGCATTCCCTGTGCCGGATCCAATCCGTCAATATGTCGGAAACCTCTTTGCCAGAGCTTTAAAAGAAAATGATGGGACATAAAAGTGTTTCAAGATCATTATCATATTTGACAATTTTGTTGTGCTGTCATTACACGTGTGCTCGCGTTTGCGCATTTGTTAATATACTGGCTGTGACATAAATTAACCGATTCCTGGGTAAATAATAGTATCAACCAGTTTTACTAATTACGGCGATGAACAGATGGCAAAATTGTGAAAGACTGTGACTGTAAAAACAAATGAAATGTTATAAAGGTAGAGGAGAATACTTGATGAATATTTAGTTTTATCACTTCTGTGGATGATTGATAAGGGCTCACCGACCAATGGGAACATTTTCTTAAGATAATATGAGCAACCATTAAAAGTGTGTCATATGACAAAACAAAAATAATCTTGGTCTGAAGGCAACAACAATTTGATTGGCTCCCTCGCTGCTAACTATTCAAGTCAGGCAACAGTCACGACCTCTTGGTAATAATTCTTGCTTTGCCTGTTTGTTTTTGTAGTACGCCACATTACACAGTCTTTCAGTCATATGTTAGTGGTCATATCTTTTATTGGTGGAGGAGATAACTTAGATATTAATGTATCCGGCAAGATACCATCGGCCATCCGCTCAAATTGGAGAAATGCTGAACGCTGAACAGAGATATGAGAAACTGAGTGGTTCAGATCGTAATTCTCTGACCATTTGGCCACGGAAGCTCCAAATACTATCTGTAAAGGTCATACCTCCTGTCCAAGTAGGCCAGTGCCTGCAGCGACATCTAGAATCTTGATGTTGTTTCTTTCGTCTTGGTAAAACTCGGCTAAACTCTCTGCTGCTAACTGCGGCCCTCTGTATATTTCCGGACACATATCCTTGTTGAAAGAAATATTATAAAATATAATATATAAATATTATAAAATTGACATTTACATCAAATATAAAAACAACAGTATACCAGGAAATTCCTGAAATAACGTTATTATCGTCAATATTGGACAACGATGGACCTCTGATAATCTGGAAGTGGGTTCAAGTGCAATGGGAGAACAGTCATACCATGCTGACAAGTCAAATCAGAAACGTTTGTTACTGCAACTTTCGGTGTCAAAATTGCATATAAAGAGATAAATAAAAGTTTGGCTCATTGTCAAAATTGCGCCCTTTTCTAACATTAAAGTAAGCATATACATATTTTTTTATCAAGAGGCCGCTTTTATGAGATCGCATCGTTCTGGGGGGGGGGACGAAATTGCAGTCGTAAGTCATTATTCTTTGCCACCTAAGCCTCAACAAAAGAAAAACCTCGCCAAAGAAACGACCTTACAATATAGACCAATGAAAGCCAGACTCTCTGTCGGTCATCAAAGCGACGAGGGTTCAATGTGAATGTATTGACAGTTTTTTTATGTACAAAGCCAACATTAAACGATTTATATTAAAAGCATACGTGTGTTAGATTTGAAAGCCCTTGGCTTGTTGTTCTGAATAGTACCTTAATTTTCTTTTAGTATTCTAGTTCCACAATGCTTATTGCGGAATTTTATGGTACACTTGCAGAAATATAGATACCTTTGATACAGGAATGAAACCGTTTTAGAATCTTAATCTTAAATAATTTTGTCGGTCAAAAATCATGGAGCAAATGTAGGGTATGAACGAGAAAAGTACATAGCTACTAAACTATCTACAAGATTTCAAACAGTTATGAACCAATTTAATGTTCGATAATTTAATGAATATGTCTTTAGTAAAACTATCTAGTAAAAGATTTAGATTTATGGCTAATTCAGCGATGTTGAAAACGCAGGGGAAAATTTTATCATCAATAAATCGTCACATCTTGTTCGTACGCTCAATGTCATCACCTGCTTCAGCTTCATCGAAATTGAGTACAGTCAACTCCACATATAACGAGGTTGAACGGGGCAAGGTATTTGCCTCGTTATAGCCGATCTTCGATATTCGCATTCACAAAGTAATGCATGGAAAGTGCACCGGGAATTGAAATCACCTCGTAACAACCGGTACCTCGTTACATGCGATCTCGTTATATGCGGAGTTGACTGTAATCGACTAATTCTCACAAGTTTACTCAATTATTGATACAAATACGCAGAGTAAAGTACGCCCTTTTGATTTAAATACTGCTTAGATTTTTAGAGGAACCCAACGTGTCATTCAAATCTTCGATTAAACATGCAATGGTTTGAACGAAAGACTGGAGAATGCCCTTTATTTCAACATATTCGAAAAATTGCCATTTATGTTTAAATATATAAATAAAACCTTCTTATAACGGATCAGAGTATCGCAAACAGCTTACATGATCTAGCAAAATTCTTCCTTTCCCTACATCCTTTTCGTAATAAATAAGTGTGAGTAAGTAGAATATGACAGTATGCTTGAAGCGAATTGATTTACAATGGAGCTTGCTGTTTGGGCCATACGAGTGGCTGGCGTTTTTTTTTTTTCAATTCTGAGTTGGTCTTCTAAGTGATGTTGAAATAGAATAGATCAATAGTAAGAAGACGGTCTCCTAAGTGAGGTGGTCTTAATCGAGGTTTCACTAAACACTAAGTCGGATATAACAAAATCGTTCAAAGCGAATCGATGTATATTAGCTATATCTGCTTGTTTTTTTTCCGTGAACGGGGTGTGATCTAAATAGGATATTGCTGCTGTTAGGGAAAAACGACAAGTGAATTTGCATATATATGCATACTTTTTGAAATTATAAAACCTTTACTAAAGATTCAATATACTGTACCAGTAAGGAAATAACTTCGAGCAAGCCAGTTTTTAAACATAGACGATATACTTATCGAATATATATATAAATTATTTTAGATGTCTAATTGAAGGCACTATAGACTATGTAAATATTTTACCTGTTCATAACGACCTGATTTTGCCCATTTCGTGTAGTAGTTAGACATTTCTGTCATACTTATCCCCGGTTTATGTGCACCAAAGTTTCTCTCGTACGCTTTTGCGTCACCGTTACTGTGTTTGCTTATATAGTTCCTTGCTTTTTCTTCCGCCATTTTCTGAAATAGAACATACATATTTATTCACCGGTTTGAAAATATGCATACATCTGTTAGTGTTATAAAATGATATGAAGTCGGTACGTTAACGGTTTGGGGCTGTCGTTGCCTAGTGGCTAGCGCGTTCGACTGGTGACCGAGAGGTCGGAGGGTTCGAGTCCGATCCACGTCGCGGTTGGCTGTCCCTGTCTTTCGGATGAGAGAGTACCGGCACGTTAAATAACCTTCCCTGCTCTACGGCAAATAAGTGCCGAGCATAACCAAACTCTGTACCCATTCATCGGCACACGGTGGCGTCTCTGTATAAGTATAAAGATTCTTGAGTTGGACATTAAACAACAACAATACAGCCAGCTAGCATTAACGGTTTCATCTTTTGACCTTTTTGTTCGCCAATAATTTTGTTAAGTGATACAAACCAATTTTAAAATCATATAAATTACAATATAGAGTAGGTGTTCAGTCTAAAAAATCATCCAAAATACAGAGAATGTACTCTAAACATATATTCATGTAAAATGACATGTCTAAGGTTTATAGCAGTTTTTCGTATATATAAACGACGTCGTTATGGAGAAAGTAACATTCAAATAGAATCATGACTAACATACAATCATATAAAAAAGATATATAAAATGACAGACTAGAGGACTATACAAATTCCTTAATGCAGGACAAATACACATCTGTAACATTCAGAGGCGGGATCAGGTGCCTCGGAGGATTAAGCATCCACTGCTGAACGGTCATACCCGATATGATCCCAAAGTAAAATACAGGCATGGATACTTACCAAAAAAAGACTATCCAACTTAACAATTGGCATCTCATTGAGAGAAACATTGTAATTGTTAACAAAGTCGGGAAATAGATTGAAAATATGTTGAAATTTAAAATAAAAGTAGATCAGTTAAGGTTGTATGTGCTAAATCTACTTAAGCCCCTGTTAAGCAGAAACAAATAGTTTCTCTATAGGGAACAAAAAATACTCACCAGGATACCGTGTATTCATGTAATGAAATGCATTTATGTTAGTCTGATTATTAATGCAATAAATAGATATGATACAAAATGAATCAATGACAACAGAAGGTATGGATTGTTCTCAGCAAGCGTTCAGTCTTTGTATAAAACAGAAAAGGAATTGACTTTACACCTGCCTAAATCAATATTAACATTTAACATTTACAAACTATATAACTATACACACACACACACACACACACACACACACACACACTACAT